>JAPMOR010028638.1:17515-49177 GCA_026543865.1 Argiope aurantia
CACGTTGAGGAATTTAGACGTTATTTCGAACTCTCTAACTGATACTATTATTGTACAGATAGAAGTTAGATTTAAAAGTATTTCAAATTAATCAATGACATAAAAATTTCAGAAAAACATGAATTAGAAAAAAGTTCTAAGAGCTTTATAATGTTTATAATGATTTATAATTATGATGTATATCAACTCAGTGTTTATAGTGAGCACGGGATAATTCTTATGAATGTGATAATTCATTGTCAGTTTTTAAGCTTAAAATTTTTTTTTTCTCATAGTGTTAATGACGCTCAAACAAGGCACATTATTCAATTGAGATTATGTTGATGAGCAATTGATAATTATAAGAAGTTCATGAAAACGATCGCGGCTTTATAGCATAATATGGTTTGAATACATTAGAAACAATTATAAAATTAAACATTTTTTTAAGATTTGCATTTGAATTAAAAATCGACGTGATGCATCGAAAAGTAAAATCAAAGGCGACATTTCGGCAGCAGAGAATAAAAATAAAGTGAGCCATTCAGCAAACATAATTAACTTCAGACTGTTATGAATTATTCATAAATCATAATTACAGATATCCCTGCGAATTTTTTGAGCTTCAATTTTGTGGAAAAAAAAAAAAAGAAGAATTTGTTTCTTACAACTTCTAACAACCATGACTAATAAACATGTGAAAGGTATCTGTCATCAGTTCCTATGATAAAGTTTATTTATCAGATATGGCAATGTAAACAATCACGTGAATGAAGAAAGTCATTTGTTTTCAATTTTTTTTTGTCGTGTGATCACAGTCGAAAGTGAGATTAAACAGTTTTCAAATCTATGTAAAGGACTGTTGAATGATTTCTAATTTACTTAACTCGTACAGTGCGTGTTATTCATTATTGTAGAGATGAGGGTGTTAATTTGTATACTTCTTGGGGGTGAGTTCAAGTTTTATAATCATTTTCCCAAATATCTTTTTGTGCAACTAATTAAGATTTTGAAAAATTGCGCAACAAATAATTTTATATTATTTCTTAAATATTTTACTCTGATTGTACATGTAATTTTTAGTTTGTTAGAAAAATTAATTCATCATTCATTTTTTTTTGCACTATTTTTAGTATTACTTAAGTGTCATTATTTCCCGAACTCATTTTTTCTTCTTCCTTATATGTTGATTTCTGGCTTTAATAATTGAACTAATATTTCCCAGATTATGGTATGTGAAATTTTCTTATATCTTGTGACCTTACTGTATCAAAAAAGTTTGGGATAAAATAGTGCAAGGTAATATTTTGGGTGGCACAAAGTTTTTCCTGTTGTGAAATATTTTTTAAAGACAAATTTGATTGAGAAGCTTCTAGCACCATTTGTTTTAGTATCACTGTGCCACACACTATAATGTCTAAAGGTGTGTTTACATAAAGCTAATTATTGTGTGCAATAGTTATTTTTCTGCTTGTCCCAGTGTTGTTCTAATATGAATAGTTAAAGCAACATGATTGGGACATTGGCATATAGTTATCCTGATGAGACAACTAATTATCATTACTATTATTAATAAATTGATTTTTTCTGATGCAATTGGCCAAGCTGTGCCAAACTCTTGTTAACTTAAAATAAAAAAAAAAAAACATTCATGAGATACAAAGTTAAATAAGTTAGTATTATTATCCCATTGGTGCCACATGATCATCCTAAGGTAGGCGATCATCCTAAGGTCCTTCTATTGCACCACAATAGTTGACCATGTGTGAATGCTGCTTGATTGCTAAAATGTTGTTTATGTATTTTTTGAAATTAAAATACTTCTTTTAAAATTTGTATAAAATTATTAATAGTTATTAAATAAGCTTGAATAATCTTCTTTTAATTATCTAAAAGGTTTTTTTTAATCTTTTAAAAGGAACCAATGAAAAATATCTCAAGTCAAAATATTTCTTTCGAAAGATATTCAACGAATTAAATCGTAAATAGTTTAATCAAAATTTGTTTAAATTCTTAGTTTATTGATGTTCTTATATACTCTGAGAAATCCAACAGTTATTCTATTAGTAGTACTTGTGTATTAATTACATGCCACTGGTGAACTTTAGAATTATATACAAGTCACTGGCAAACATAATCAATAGATTAACATGATGTTTTTGGCGATAAATTGCTGGTTGCCGTCTTTGTCCCTTAATCATTGGTATACAGTTTATACACAAGTACCCTGTTAATATACATTGATAAGAATATATAAAAAAATTGAAGACATAATTTAGATTTTGATAAGTATATTTTTTTTTATATTTACTTTTTTGTAGTTTTGAAGTAGAGAATGTTAAAGTTGTAGTTGTTCTCGTATTTCTAGGTTGTGGATTTAAAATTGTTTTTATATTTATAGGTTATAATAGCTTTTGTTATATTAATCTTCAGTAAATCTAGGTGTTATAAAAAGGATAGAAATTACCATTGAATATATAACAATATATTCAATGGTAATTTCTATACTTTTTATTATTAATCATAAATAATTATTAATCGTAATTAACATATCTTTATTTTATTATTAATAATAATTAACATATCTTTATTTGAATTTTTCATTATTTCTGTAATTGCACTTTTTATTAAATCTGGTGCACTGCATAATTGAAGTTTTCCTGTGTGAAGTTGAAGGGACCTCCTCCCCCCTCATTTTTTAAATGTTGGGCAAGTTTTGGGAATTTGTAGGAATTAATGTGTCAGGATGATTTAAAAAAAATTTTTACAAATTTTTTAAAAAACAACAAGAATTTAAGAATAGGATTGAAAAAAAAAAGTTTGACAAGGAAAAGTGAGAATTCTCTCTTCTTTTTCAACACATTAGAAGGCAGTACTTATAGTCTCCATACCATTCTATTTCTTTTTTCTTATTAGTTGTCAATCACTGTGATGATATAATAGGCAAGGAGAGTCAGCTTGTGAACAGAATGAGGGGAGATTTCAAATTTTTTGTATGTGAAGGGAGTCAAACTATAATAGTATAATGATACAACATTTTTACCAGCATATATGCAAAAATTTGATTCAGAATTCTGTACCACCCATAAGGGAAAGGTTCATATTCTTAGCCCTTATACTAAAGATAATGTGATGGATTAATAATGAGCTATGATTAAAGTTCTAAAATTAGTGGTGAAAGTAAAATGCTGTTAGCTTTCTGTTTTGAAATGATCATAAAGTTCTGGAGTAATGCTGTGCTAGTAAAATTCTTATAAAGTTTGTCTATTTCAGTCCTCCCGACATTTGCCTTCCCGACACCAGAGACAGGTGTCCCTCCAGAATGCATTGACCCAACTTTTGCCTGTCAAGATTTACAGAGTGCAAGACTATGCAGGGTAGTCAAAACCTGCATCTATGATGTATGGGAAACAATGTCTGTTCCTGATAGCAATGTAAGCATATTGCGCTTTAGATCTTTAGCAAGAAATGATGAGCAGAAAATTTCAAAGAATCTTTAACTGCACATGCACATACATCCATTTTAGGAATATTAACAAGTTCATTTTCAATCAGAATAATTAAACAATTTTTTTTCCTCTTATTGGCTTTTCTAAAAACACTAAAGAAATAAAAGTTAATATTTAAATACTATAAACAACTTTAAAATATAGTTAACTTTAAATATTAGCAACTTTAAAATATAGTTAACTTTAAATATTAGCAACTTTAAAATATAGTTAACTTTAAATATAAGCAACTTTAAAAACTTCAACGAACTTTATATTATAAACAACTTTAAAATATAGTTAACTATTTAGAATTCTTTATCATTACTGTGTATTTCACATTATGTAAAATAATATTGTCATTTATTTTATTGCATCATAACTGTTGAAGTCCATGTAGCATTTCCCATTACTTGTTGAATATTAGTGAAATCAAAACTATGATAAATAATATCCTTTCATTTTTCCATATTCTCGGTATTTTTGTAAGATAGTTGATTATATGCAGTACAGGAATAAACCATGCTCTCAATCCACTTTTTCAATACATTTTGTTGGTATTTATTTACAAACAGTTAAAAATTTAAATTAAATGAAAGCACTCATGAGTAAATTACATTTACTCCTTCGACATTCCTTAAAAATACCCCCTTTAAAAAAATCACTAAAACATGAGCTGCAAAAATCAATAGCATGAACAGTCATCTGGTGATCACATCTCATTTTATGTATCATATTTCTGCTTTTTGGCGGATTTTGAAAAAATTAAATGCTTAACATTTATACCACTCATAAAGAAAGAAAACATTTTTATACATTCAGGAATGTAAACAATTGTAATATTGTTCACTGGATTTTTAATGCTTTACTTTCATATTGAAAGCTATGCACTCTTTGTAGAATTATTCACGAGAAAAAAAAAATAAAAAACAGAATAACATGAAATAAAGTTGTGAAAATGATGTAAAGAAAATATTGATTTTTCATGTTTAATTTTCTTCACAGTTATGATTTTATATACAAATAAAAATTAAAAGAATGGTTGATAATGAAAATGTATGTAAAATCTTCCTCTACCTCTATACAGTTTTTGTCACACTCATCTAAAAATACACTAAATTATAACTATTGTTCTATTTTCATTTGATCTGCCCTTATATTTATACATACAATACTTAAATTATTAGTTATTTTACTTGCATTTCTTACTTTTTTTTATGAGCATGTTTCAGTTTTGAAAGCAAGTTATTTCTGTTTCGGAATAAAATGTTATTTCATAAATTATTTTAGTGGGCAGAGTTATAGGAAGGCAGATAGCATAATGAACAGAATAGATATAAAACTTCTAAAATAGCACAAATTAAATATCCACCAAGATTTAAAATTAAAATATACTTTGCTGCATGTCTTGGTAATAATATATATAAGTCAAGCTAAGCATGAAGGATGTAACTGAAAATTTTTGCAATAATCTTGCAGTTTGTCATCAAAGGCAATTAATTAAATAGATTAAAATATTCCATAATGTTAATCTAAAAATTGATTTGTTATTAATTTTTTAAAATTCTCACTCATGGAATTTTCTCATATTAATATATAATGTTACCACTAGATAAAATTTTAATTATTTAAAAAAACAATTATTTAGATTTTATTATTATAGAGAGGAGAAAATTGGGTATTAATATTAATTTGTCAAAAGTCATTTATCTATTAAATTTCCAACTTGTTTTGAAGTTATTCTCTAAAGTTAGATATAATTGTTTTAAAAGCATAGTTTTTACTTATTTTCTTCAGGATTTTTTTCTCTATCATTTGCTGTCTTATTGAATAGGTGGTACTATTATTTTTATTGTTAAATTGAAATTGGCCTTTAATTTTTTCATGGGTAGAAAAATTTTGGATGAGAATTTTAATCCTTTCAAAGTGTTGCATAGAAGGGAGAACATTTTTTTCTTATTTCTAAATGTGAAGCTTATATCTTATTAAAATTGTGTTTTTAATTTTATGCAGTATAGGGTTTATCTATTTTTCTTGAATCCACCTTAACCTTTTGCTATGAAGCATATTCAATTTTATTGACCTGTCAAACTGTGAATTGTTCATTCCCTTAAATAATGTGTTATATTTTTTACTCTTCTGTGGTGTATTAAATTGGATTCATTATTATTAAGTAGTATTTATAGAAAATTACATGAAGAGGTATGACCTTTCAATAAAGCAGTCTGCATAACTGTTCTTTATTTTGTTTCCTCTATTTTAAATCTCATTATATTTTATTCAGGATGAAATCTGTGATATTTGTAAAGAAATGGTGAAAGAAGCTCGAGATCAACTTCTAAGTAATATGACACAAGTGAGTATTTTATTTCTTTGTTATTGCATAAATTAGTTGAAAATTGCTTATTATTTATATATGTTTTATGTCCATTTTTCCAATGAATTTCAAATCTTATTTATATGATCACAAATTTGCTCAAATTTTAAAAAATAATAAGTTTTGGAAATTCTTCTACTATCTTCTCAATCAAAATTTAATTACTCAATCTACTATAGTCAGCAACAGCTCATAGTAACTGTATACATTACTATTGAGTGGTATCAATATTTTTGCCTTATATGATTTCTGTAGATATAGCTGCTTGAAATTTCTTAAGCTATCTGTAAGGCTTATCATAGTTTTCCCATTCTGTCGTTGATTATGATTGATACTAAGAATGTCCTCTTTTTCCTTTCTTTGTAGTACATACTGAAATGAATTTGTACATGTTGTTAATAATATAAGTTATGTTGTTTTTAATAGAACTATTATATAATTGATGTGTGCTTTTCAATTTCATATAAAATACTTTATTATTGATTGATGAGAAACATATGTCTGATAAATTAACAGTAAATTTTAATAATTAAGAAAACTTGTTGAAAATTAATATTTAGAATTCGCTTCTATTTATTTAAAATTCTTTAAAAATCTGAAGTAATTACATAATAAAAGTTTATCTAATATTTTGGAACTAATATTGAATTCCTGATATGTATAAATCATCTGACACAATATGAAAGCATGAAAAATTTTTTGTGACATTTATGTGTTTCAGTGTACTATCTCTTAAGTCTTTGCTATCCTATTTAATTTGTTAGCATTTAACTTTTTATGTTTTACCAGGAAGAAATAAAGGAAGTGTTCGAAGGAAGTTGTAAATTATTGCCTGTCAAACTAATTGCTGATGCGGTAAATATTCTTCTGTCATTTAATGTATTTTTCAAGGACCTAATTTTATTATCTAAATTAAGATAAAATTATATATCTTTTTCAGTGTATTAAAGTAGTAGATGAAATAATTCCTCAGCTGGTTGAAATGTTGGCTTCTCGAATGGTAATTTTTCTTTTTTTATATAATTGAATTTTTTTTAGTTCATTGATTAGTTTTTTTTAGTTCATGAAGTGCAGTGTTTTTTTTTTTAAATTTTGTAATAATTGTAAAGGTTTTAAAAAGTACTTTCTTCCAGTGAAATGTTTGTTTAATTTAAAAAAAAAAAATTGAATTATTTTATGCCTTTTGCCTATGTTTCAGAAATTGGGATTTATCTTTCTTTTCCAGAAAAGATATTGCTATTACTCATTTAAAAGCCATTGAGCTGAATAAATTTTGCCTTGAAATCTATTTCTAAATTAGCATTTATTATGCACCTTTTTTGGTGTTTTTAATAATTTATTTGTCTTTGAAGATATATAATCAATTTAAGAAATATGTTTTCATTTTTTTTGTGGTGACAGAGGATTATATTCATAATTTTTCTCATATCACAACATCCATATATCCAGAAAATGTATTAAAACTAGTAAATATGTTTGTTTTTCTCTTGCAAGACATTTCATATAAGCCAGTGTGAGAAAACAAAAGGCAGTATATAGTTTTTCATTCTTCTTTTTCGACAAAGAATATTCTGTCAACTAATAAATTGACAGTTATCATAAATCTTATAATCATGTATTTTCATGTTTTACTATATTATTCTTAGAATTAGAATGTATCAAGGTTGCCACCCCATCAGAAGAATCAGAAAAATCAGAAAAATGCAAAGAATTTAGAAATTATCTAAAAAAGTGGGAAGATGCATGGAAATTTAAGTGTTCATAAAAACAGGAAATATGGTGAATTTTAGCTTTTTATAATTCCCCCATTGTATTTTCCCTCCATTTAAGTTATTTTTCCCAATTTCGAACGTGATTTTGCTAAATGGGTTTGATAAGTTCTACAAAATCAAGTTGTTGCATATTGCTCACTTTGTAAGCAGATAATAAGCCTAAGTAATATGGGAAAAGAGTCATGCCAAAAGAGGAAAACACAAGATTGCATGCCAGTTCAAAAGAATCATCATAGATGCTGTACAATATCTAAAAAAGAAAAAAAAATGGCACATCAAATCCAAAAATGTCAGATTATTGTCTGAAAATAAACTGGTTTTGAATTGTTTAGTTCAATCAAAATAAAATATATCAATTTTGAACTGTTTAGTTAGAACAATAATTTAAAGTTGAATTTTTATGGACATTAAAAATTTGTTACATCACACTTGTGCTTTAATTTGTTGAATGCTATATTGGAAACATTTTCACACTTGTTCACTGAAAGTGAAATAGCTAAAAAATGTACATTTGGCCATACAGAAATATTGTACCCTATTTATTATGGATTAGCTTCATGAAACTAAGGGCTGAAAGATTGGCAGAAATTGATGCCCAAATACATGAATGGACAAAAATGAATAAATAAAAAGAAATCTTACTTTGTAATGTGTTTTGTTAGGCAATCATTAAATGATTTGTATCACAATACAAAAAATGTTTTGTGTTTCCGAGATGCACGAAATAAATGCGTATATATACAAGAATTGCTTGTTTAAAGATATAAGATTTTTACTGAAGCTTGAATGTTTACCTCGGTTTGTTTAGGTTCTGCTTGGACTGGTAGCGCAATCTCTTGGATTCTAATAGTTAGTTATAATTTTTATTTGTTTGTAAAATCAGGTTTTTTTTAGGAAAGACTCCTATATAGATAAAAAAAAATCTTATCTAAATCATTAGAGCTGTTTCCAAGATACCAAAATAAATATATGTACACACATTGCTCATTTAAATGTATAAGAAAGTATGTATATCATAGTTATATTTTTGTAAAAGATATTCATAGACTGAATAACTGAACTAAACTGAAATGAAAGTGATACCTTTGAATTAAAACATTGCTACAAAAAATAATTTAGTTCATTTTGATTATTTTTTGTAAGACTATCAGATTTCTTTAATTACTTTATTGTATTTATAAATCCACATTTTTTATTTTAATCATATTTATGTTAGGCATTTATATTGGATAACAGGCATTTTTAATGAACTGTTTATGTTAAAAAAATCTTTAAAGAAAATGAGTGAATGGTTATAAGTGAAAAAGGAAAAATAGCTTCTTTATATAATTTATATATTTTTCTTTGTATTAAAAGGATCCCACCATGGTTTGTACTGTTTCTGGAATGTGCTTTCCATCTAAGAATGATCTGGAAGTAGAGGTGAGTTTGTGCTTTGTTAATTCAGTTTCATAAGCAATTTATTATTAAAGATCTCTTGAAAATTTTTATTAGTTAATTTGAAATGTTAAATTTTATTTTTTACAGCCTTATACATTAATGTTTTATATGTTTTTCTATTATAATAGCATTAATCCAAACTGTTAACTGAAAGTAATTTTCTTTGATTCTGTCAAAAGTTTATTTAATTCATTTTTTTTAAAAAAAAAGTTTTGTATTTTAAATGTAGGCAAAAATATTATATTTTGTTTTTAGAGAAAGAAACTATATTGATACTTTTTATCTATTTTTATTTATTAATGTATTGTCTTTTTTGATGTAAATAAAATTTAGAAAGCAAAATAAGTTAAAGATGATATGGCAGGCAATTAATTAAACAAGTAACAAAGTTTTTCCCGGTATATTATTAATAGTAGTTTTATTAATTATTTTTATTTTAATATACATTGCCAAATCTTATTTTTTTCATTTGTTAGATAATGATAAAAAATATTTCTTGTTTATAAACAAAAATAGATATTTAGATATTATTTGGTTGAAACATATATACTTTTAAAAAAATATTTTAACTTATTATTTAAAATATTATATTTTAATAATGATGTAGTTATAAATGTAAATGGCTAATTTTCTAATGAAATGATTCATCTTTAATATTTTTATTAAATTTTATCTTATTAATTAAAAGTGTTGGTAACTAACAGCAGAAATAAATTATCTATATAATGATCAAAATAAGAAAGTAATAGGAATGAACAAATATTTCAAAATATATTAACTATTTCAAACTAGTTACCATTTAAATTTATTTATGGTCTGTTTAATTATAAGTATGTGGTGATAAATATAATTTTATAATGGCAGAAATATTGAAATTGTATTTAAAGGGAACAAAAAGCAGTATTTTCTCATTAATTTTTTATAATTTCTATATAAAAAATATTTTTGTTTTTTTATGGTTTGTGTATTCGATTTCTGATATAAAATTCTGGTAACTCATATTGTTTCGTTCAAACTATATGAGTTTTCATTCAAGTTCCCAATCTTTGTATTACTGTCTTTTATTTTGATTGCTTACTTTCTTGTCCTTAATTGTATTGTTTTATTTCAGAAGCATATTTTGAAATTTGTTAGAGATTATTTGCTCAGGCAGAAGAATGATCAGTGTGCAGAATGTACACAGATGATGACAGATGTTCAAACATTCATGAAATCTTCATCTGAAGTAAATATGATCATTGGTTACCAATCATTGATTTGTTTGTTATGCATAGATTGTAACAATTTCTTTTCTTTTCTTATTTTTTTTTGTCAGTTCCTATTTCCTTTTTTTACTAACTTTAGAAGAATCTTGAATCTTCTTCCTAAAATACATCAGCATAAATTGAGAAAATCGACAAAATAAATAAAATTTATTTTAAATTCGAATTTATATCTATGGTTTTATATTAATTAACCACCCAAAAGTGTAACATGTGATTGTATTATATTAAGTTTTGTGATGCAGTAAATTGCTCACTCAAACAGTTCTGAGTATTAGAGAATTTGCAAAATATCAAAGCATTTTAAATAATTTGAAAGCATTAACTAAACCTTCCAACTCCTGAAGGCAATTGAAACCTGAGTACAGTTGTTTATGGAGTTTCTTTAGCAAATAATTCGATGGAAAAGACCTGAATCTTTAAAGTGGAAGGTGTTAAACCAAAATAGTCATCAGTTTACTGATACAGTCTTTGTTAAGGTTCATGAAATGCTATTTTACTTTGGGCTATGAATGGCGAATACAAATAATATATTTTTAGAAATAGTTTCTCCTACTTCTGTTGTAAAAACAAATCAATCTGATGTATTTTCTTTGTAACATTATCCTCTCTTATGATACAAATTATTTTTAAATAAACTTTTGTCTTTTTTAAGATTTAGTTATACTTATCGAATGCAATTAAATCATCATTCAACATTAAAAATTTCAAAACTTTGGTGATTGATTTGTTGATGGATTTCATATTAACAGTGCAAATTAATTAAGAATCCTTTACAAATAGAGACTTATGCTTATATACAAGAAATATCTATGTCTGTCTTAGACATATCAAAAATAGTAGCAGCTATAGTAAGACATGGATATTTTAGGAATGTACACGATTTTGAATCTAAATATGTCAGATTTATGAATGTCTCAATTCCTTCATATGAAAAATAAAAAAAATTTTGTTACTTATTACTTAAATTAAAGAATCATTTTAGACAAAATTCTTGTAATTAACTGAATTGAATACCTTCTTAATACCCGATTATCTAGGAAGTATTTTTTTGGTTCACTTAATAAAACAATTGCAAAATGAAGCAACATAAATATTATGCTAATATTGTATAAATAGTAGTATTTGTTATCTATACAAAATAAGCAGCATTAAATATTGTGTTAACTTTGTAGGGAATTTCGATATATTTCTAGATATAAATTTTAAAATATTTAAGATAAAATATTTTAAACAACACATTTGTGATTTTTTTTCTCTCCAAAATTCTCTATTTAGTTAGTAAAAATGAGTAATGCTATTGATCATTTTTCTATTGAATTTCATGGTTGTAATCAATTGTTGATCAAACCATTAATTTTCTAATGAATATTTTTCGATATTTCATATTTTAGTTGTCCTGAAAAATTATTCTGTAAGTTTTTTATCTTAAATTATTGGAGCATCAAAGCTTAGAATTTTAATTTATAACCTTGTTTCATAAAAATGAAACATTATTGATGTAATATGATTCCACAAACCTTACATTTAAAATTTACTGTTTTGTATTTTACATGTTATTTTGCAAACTATGTTCAGCATTAATTTTGTGAGAAAACAAACTTAATAAAAATTTTCTTTAAAGATACATTTTTATTGATGTATTAAAAAGGGAAAAGCATTTATTTGAGTTATTATTTTGAAATTCATTATTGTAGAATCTTGAAGCAATTTTTTTCACAAATTCAAAATTATAAAGTGTTTTATGTATGAAATAGGTATTTAATTAAATTAATTGGTAATTAAATTAGAAAAATATTAAATTGTAAATTGTATATCAGAGCTCATAATTTCAAAATTCTTTTATTTTAATGCATTTTTCGTCTTACTAATATAATAAATCTTGCAACAGCTGACCAACTGAAATTAAAAAAACAAACAAACAAACTTGAATTTATTAGTTCAAGTCCAAACAGCCAAAAAATTTTATATATAAATATCAAACAATTATTTTAATGCTGTATTCTGTCGTAGAAAACCTTGCCTGCAAAAAATATAGTATATTCATTAGCATTACAAATTATCCTTGTCTTGATTATAAAATTTTCAATAAAATCAATTTTAGTAAATGTATTTTTTTTAATTCAAAGTGAGACAGTATTAACAAATAATTATTCTATTTTAAAATTAAAAAAATAAATAAAATAAATGTAGTATCCTTGTTTTGCTCCTTGAATGACATAAGTAAACTATTCTCTTCTTAAGATTTTTTAAAAAATTTTTTTATTATTTCTTTGGTATTGAAGTCATATGATAATTGCTTACAGGCTGAAGTGAAAAGCTATGTGGAAAAATTATGCCATGAAAAGATGCCATCTTATTTGGTATGATTTTTTTACATTTTGATGTATATTTTTTCTATTAATTTCCATACAAAATGAAATTGTTTATGTATACATATATAACATTTTGTAGCAAGTGGGTTAAGTACATTTAGAACTTCACTTTTTTCTCTTCGTTCCCCCCCCCCCTTTTTTTTTTTGCTTAGAGTATTTAAAATTTAATAGAATGCTGAGTAAGTTTACTTATGATATTGAAATTTAGAACTTACTGATAATTTTTACATTTTAAATTATCTCAGACCATTGCTATAACATAGAATCAGGAAAGCATATTCTGTATCTTTATATTTTTCACTTCAACTCAGAACTATAATTCTAACAGTTATTTTCTTGTTTTTATAATTATACTTTCAAAATCCAGAATTTTTTTCTTGTGTGTGTGTATATATATACATAATTAACAAAAATCTTACACCTATTTTAAATACTTTCCTTTTCAATTAATATTTGTAGTGATTATGCCTTATTTCATTTGCAGTGTAACATTGTGCTAAATACTTATTTCAATGATATCTACAATTTCATCTTGAACACTGTAAGTAATATATTTCATTTCTATAATGAAAATATTATTCCATTTTGGGCAATAAATTATTTACATATACTTGCCTTTCCTTAGGAGCCCTCAAAAATGTGCAGCTCTGTTGGAATTTGCCCTCAGAAATGTGAATTAAATGTGAGTAATAATTCATTCTGTTTGATTAAGCATTTCACTTAAAGCCTTGTGCCCATGTCCTGTGGTAAAATTGATTTAACCATATCTGGGGACCTGGGGTAATATGCCTTTCCCCCTAAAAATGTCAGTAAATGTTCAAAGGCGTATATGAACTTTAGTATATATACAAGATATATTATCCACTAGAATGCTAATACCAGTTCAATCTCAACTGATTATAGGTCCCTAAATATAACCTTATACAAGTTAAGTTGATGGACAAGGGAACAAGGCTTTAAGATGATGACTACTCATGCATTGAAAATTACAATACCCACTGTTTTGAATGACTTATTTCAAAAAATTGTAATAACCACTGAGCATTAATAATGTAATTGTAATACCATTCTATTTTTTGTTACTATTCTTAATTAAAATATTTATGAATGATTGCAGTTATAAAAATTATTTGTTCAACTTGATTGAGTGTAATCTATTGCTATTCTGCAAAGTTAAAAAAAAAGAATTTTGTTTACCTCTTCTGAAAATCAAGTATTGATTATGTTAAAGAATGATATATAGGGAAGAATGATATTTATATTTCATCATTCTTACATGGAGTGAAACCCTGTTCATTTAATTCTGCAAACATTTAAACATTAACATGTTGAATGCAGGGATTTTGATGTAATAATGTATTTTACAGTTTTTCTTAGTTTACAGTAAATAAGCCACAAGCCACTACTGCTTATGCATTTTCTTTTCATGTTTCTTTTTTACTGTTTACTTTTTTTTAAGAATTAAATTATTGCTTTTGTATCATGAGATGAATATTATAACTAAGTAAATACAAATATGTTATTTTGAGAGAAGATTTATCAACATTTCTATTTTTGAAAATTACTTGTTGCACTTTAGGGATCATGTACAAACTATGCAGATGCTGCATATTGTAAATTTAGTTCGATGAGACCTTTTAATGTGTTTTGTCAGTTTATAGTTATCTAATTATAGTATCCATATCACTATATACTTTATAATAATTTCAAGTTTTGTATCTTTTCATTATAGAATGAAGTGTCAAAAGTTGAGGATGAGCTGACCTGTGAATTTTGTGAACATCTTCTACAGCATGTTAAAGATTTAATAACTTCTAACACAACACTGGTATGTGTAAATGTGGTTTACAAATAAGTAGATATTGATAATAATCTGTCAATATCAAATCATCAATTAAAAAAATTTATAGCATTTCATTTTATACATTTATTTTATCAGTTAATTTTTGCCAATTTATTGAATTATTCTAAAATTTAATATGAATTTTTTTTTCTCTTGTAAGTTTTAATGTTTAAAAATGAATTGTACTTACTGAAAAATATTGTTGGTTGATAATTTTTAAAATATTGCCTCTATTTTTGTGATTAAATTTAGATGACTTCAACTTTTCAAATCAGTTAAATATAGAAACTGAAATGTCATATTGATTAGTTTGATAAAATTATAAAATTAATTAGTAAATATTTTTAAACTGTTGCAATTCATCAGTTTTTGCTGAGGGAATTGTAATGTTCAGTTTTTTTGGATATAAATTGTATATAATAGCACGTAAAGATATTTATTCTAAAGATAATTTCTTAGACTTAAACGGCAAAGGAATCTGAGATGAATTATTTAATTTAAGAGTGAAGAAGGCATTTGCCTGCATTAAATTTTTTTAAATATGCTATAGAGTAAGTTTATTGAATAAGTTTTTCTCCCTATTTTCTGGTGAATTATTATCTTATTTGTATCATTTAATTTATATTGCAAGGTAGACAAGTCCTTGTAAAGATGATCATATGTTTTGGCAAACTATTTTGCCCTTCTGGACCAAAACAATATTTACAGAATATTCTATCTTTTGAAGCAAATAACTATAATTTGTTTGCATATTTGGATGTAAAATTTTCACCTTTGAAATATATGTCTATTTATACCATAAAAATTGCATTGTAGGATGAATTCAAAACTGCCTTACTTAATTTTTGCAAGAAAACTGGAAAATGGGCAGACAAAGTGAGTAAAAAAATTTACAATTTTGTTAATATTTCTGTTATGTGCAAGTTAATGCAGATGATTAAAAATCCGTCTACATAAAATGAGCAGTATGCTAAAAAATGAACTATGCTAATTTCTGTAATATTCTTACAAGATGCATATTAATGAGATGGATTGAGTACAAAGTAAAAAAAGTAAATGCAGTAAGGCTGATAAACTTTGACCATGTGATTGTATTTATTTAGAGAAATTGAAACCCCCTGCCTGAAATATCATTTGAATATTAAAATAAAATTTTAAGATATTACAGGATTTTCATTAAAAAAATGGCCATGAAAAAAAATGAACTTATTATCATATATTTTTAAGGCATAATAAAAAATTGATTTATCTTTCTAATAAGATCAGTTATTCTTATATTTTAATGAACTTTTTTTTTGAAAGTAGGAATACAAAATATATAGTTTTCACTATTTATAGTTCATTACTTATATTGGTGGAGTGGGATAACAGCTTATATATGCAATCTTCCTCAATAAAATGATTTTAAAAACAGTAAATTAACTTTGTATATATCTGCCACATTTTATTTACATGTCTTATTTATTATATAAATTGACAAGCCTTTTCTCTTTGTGAATCTTTAGTTAAATTGCATTTTAAGTATAAAGTTATTCTGGCTGTACTTAATTCTTCTATATAACCTGTTTTTTTTTTATAAAAATAAAGACTAACAATTGAAATATTTCCTCATAAAAGAATTTTAGCAAATTATAGTTTTGAAGAAAGATGGACCCTTTCACAGAAATTTAGAATCTCTTTTATTTTATCAGAGTTGCCATGTACCAGAAGAATTGGAAAAATACAGGAATTTAAAAAATTATCTGACCCCCCACCCCAAATCCAGGGAAATTTGTATAAAACCAAGAAAAACACAGAGAAAATTAAGTTCCTATAATCCTTTTATTTTAATCTAAAAAATGCTGATTTCTTAACATTGCAAGAATAAAAGATGGTAACCACATCACCAAAAGCGTAATGACTGTGTAATTGCAGAAATTCACCCCTTTTCGACTTGCTTCCCTTTTTCTCTGTATAAATGTCTAATTTCAATTTCAAGAGAAAGTTATCTTTTCATAAAATTCCGAGATTGCAGATGATGATGCATGAGATTGCTATAACTGCGTTAGAGAATAGAATAAATTTCTCTGATGGAAAGAGAGAGCAATATTAATTCTGCGGAAGCATTGTTATAGTATTCAGGACTCATATATGAGTTTATTGAATGATTTGTTTATTATTTGAGAAAGTATGAGTTTATTCAGAGTAGATTATAAAAATATTCGAAACAAAAACTGCTCAAAATTCATAAATATGGATTTGATGATAAAAATATCAATCCTGACTTTACTGAATGGACTAGAGAAATTCTGTAAAATACATTTGCTGTGAACTCCTTGCTCTATACGAAGATTATAACCTTAAGTAATATGAGAAAAGAGGCAGTTACTAATCTTGCCGGAAAAGTAAAGGCAAGGAATTAATTGTTTTCTATGATCTTTTACCTATGAAAAATGGTTTTTTCTTTTTGTTGTTGGTGTTGAGAAAAAACACAAGATTTGAATTTTGAATAATTTTGTGCTGTTATTTTTGAAGCAAAAGAATTTGCTCCTTGTTCCCTTATTTTATTAGAAGTTCTGTTTTCAACAGGTGCGTGATAGAGTGCATTGAAGTTGGGTGAGACCATCATTGTTTCTTCTTTTTTTTTTATTCTACTGTTTCAAAACTTAGTAAATCTGAGCTATGCAAAGGTTACTGTAGTAGAAGAAAACTGTATCTGTAACATCATGCAATCTGCAATGTCTGAAAAATTTTTTAAGAGTGGAAAATCCACAGATGAACTGGTTTTTATGCCTTGGGCAAAATGAATATGAAGATATCAATATTGTAATATCAAATATGGACTCTAAATTATGATTTCACGAAATAAACTCATTTATCCCTACAAGCTTTAATGAAAGTCAAAATAAAGTCGTGCAAACATACAAAATATGAAATTTACTTGCAAGGAAAAAATCCTGTTTACAACTTCGGGTCCTGTTTGTGCAGTCCAATTACTTAATTTAGACAACATAGTAAACATTCCAGTTGCAGCAGATAATAGATGGGAAAATATAACCTCTCGATTTCTACTCTGATATCCCAATAAAAGTCCTACTTCTAGAAAATGCTGAAGAGTTAACCAAAAATAATGAATTTGAATTTGAAATGAGATGATTTATGAAACAGAATAACTCCTGGGAGACATCACATGTTTCTCATAATGAAACTTGGAACACACTTGCCAGTAGAAGTAAAGATTTGGTTCACAAATAAAAAAATGCAGCCATTTATTGATTAGCCACAGCAGTTCAAAAATTGCTTTAGTTTCATGCACTCGGCAAGGGTATGCAAAAAACCAAAGATTTGTCATCTGTGTGGTGACATTCATAGAGGCATTTGTCAATCCCCACAGAAATGTATAAATTGTGAAGGTGAGCATTTGGCCACATCGAGAGGATGCCCATTTTATATCAAGGAAAAGGACATCAAATGTAGAAATATCACATTTGCTGAGGCGAGACGAATCTACAGTCAATCAAAGAAATCTAGTTATGCGATAGCCGTAAAAAAAAAAAAAAATCAAAAATATCAATGAACAAATAAGGAAAAAAAATGGAGACTGTGGTCATTAAAATGAATGAAAGGATAGACTCTGTCATCCAAATGATGAAAATTAAGATGGAAGAGCAAATTAACATGATCCTTGGAATGTTTGAAAAATTGATGGAATCACTATCACATAATTGAACAGCCATGAGTAACGTTGACGGCGAAAATCTTTCTCCATTAAGAAAGAAAAAAAGCATTAAAAAAGATTCGCAAAGCATCTGCTATACCAATGCAATTGGATGCAGGTGCTTTTGGTTAGTTCCTGGTCTTGCTCCTTCCCCTTTTAATCCTTTTTCTTTTGTTTTTCTTGTGTGTCTTCAAGCCTTTTTGTTTTCCCATAATTCATTTAGGATTGGTTTTTTGTGAGTTTTTGTCATTTTCTTTTTACAATGACTTTTGTGCAGTGGAACTGTAGAGGTCTTAAAAACATAACCACAAAAAAAATTTGGCTCAAAGTTCCTCCTTTTTCTTTATCCGAATTCTGGATTTTTCAAGAAATATTCTTCAAGCATGAAGATCACTTTCTGTGTTGAACTAAAAATTTGTTTAGTTTAAACAGGCAAGATCGGCTTGGAGGTAATTTAATTACCTGCATTCCAAAAAAAAAAAAAAAAAAAACCCACACACATTTGGTAGAATTATTCTAATTAGTGCTACACACAATAGCAACCAAGAAATTCGTGCAGTTGAAATTTATCATATAGGCTTAAATTTTATTGTCATTAACTTATATGCTCCTCAAGGACTCAATATAGAAAATGTAAAAAGTTTTTTGATTCTTCCTCCATCCCTGTTTTTATATTCAGTGACTTTAATCTCCATCATCAGAGAGGAGGATCATCAGAGAGGGGATCAAATAAATTATCTCCTCTAAATAATGATTTTGTAGAATGGTTTCAAAATTTCAGTTTTGTCCTCCTTAATACTTCGAACCCTGCGTATGCCGCCTGTACTAGATCAGTTTCACTGCTCGATCTCTCAATCTGCTCGGCATCTATCTCTCATGGCGTTAATTGCTATGTTTCTGATTCGTTGTTTGAAAGTGATCATTGTCTGGTCATTATTACATGGTCAGCTTTAGATACTTAGTGTAAGGTATATAAAAACAATAGTTAGGAATTGGACTATGGAGCAATCAGCAAAAGTATTGGCTACAAGAACTAATCTAAATGCATTGACAAGCAGGATTGTGAAGTTATAAGGGAAAACACAAAATTAATACCTTTGTCAACTAAAACTTATCCTCCCTGGTGGAACCTATCTTGTCACAGATTTCAAAAATTGAAAATCGAAAAAGAGCTCTTCATTTTATTTCAGAACCAGACTGGATAAAGCACACAAAAAAATATGCAGCAAGACTTTGCTTTGATATCAAAAAGGTAGTCGAAATTATTGGGACAAAATTTGCAAGATTTCTACAAATCCTAGAATGTTTTACTCGATACTCAACAAGATTTACAATCATTCAAACCAGGAATTGAATATTTCAAATCTCATTCAGCATAACAATTGTTCTGTTGCAAATCCATTTCAGCAAAACAATATTTTTGCTGACAGTAGCATCAAGCATGAGCCGATTCCACTTGACTATAGCGAAGACCGCATTTCTTGTTTTAATACTCCTGCTCACTTACAGAAAGTCAGATGCACTCATTAAAAAATCACACCTGGTGCGGATGGTATTACAGCAAATTGGTTTGGCACCACAGATCTAATAAACATCACATCCGTCTTTCAGGAGGTTCTTACAACATCTTTTATTCCGGAGGAATGGAAACATTCTGTTATTGTCCCAGTGCCTATACCTAACAAGGACAAAACAAAAAAAATCACTTCATATAGACCAATAGCCCCCACATCTGTTTTCTCAAAAACTTTTGAAAGAATTTTGATTCAGCATATTACCCATCATTTAATAATTGAGGGAAAAATTCCTCCTTTTGTGAATGGTTTCCTTTCCCTCAGAGGCAATCGGATTGCAGTATATAAAATTCATATAATCATTACGGAAACCCATAATCTAAAGAAATAGCTTATCGGAATTAGTCTAGATATTGGAAGTGCATATGACTCTGTTTACATTGATGGTCTTATGCTGAAGTACCTTCAGCTTGGTATCAAAGGCAATATTTCAAATGTCATACACAACTTTCTCCAAAACCGAACTTTTCAAGTTCGTTGGAGAAATTCTCTCTGGCGGAAAAACTCTTTAGAAAGGTTTGCCTCAAATTAGTGTTGTCTCAGCCCATACTCTTTGTAATTTTCCTTGCAGATTTCTTTGAAACTCTTGAGGTTGGTGTGGAATGCTCAATTTTTGCTGATGACATTTTTATCTTTTGTGCTCATGCATCTTTAGATTACATTTCAAAAAAGCTTTAGAATATAATGGAAAACGTCCACATATGGTGTAGTTATTGGAAACTTAAAATCGGCCCCGAGAAATGCTCTATTGCTGATTTGTCAAAAAAGAAATTGCAATCAACTCCTCGTATTGCATATGCTGGTTTCCCTCTCCCTTGGAAACAATTTATTAAATACTTAGGCATTGATTTTTCGAAAACAAACCAAAATGGGTTATACTAAAAAATATTTGAGCTAAAGAACTTAGAAAAATTAATGCTTTAAAATCTGTTTTGTATAAAACTTACTGTCCTAGAACAACGGATCTCGTAAACAACCAATAATAGCCTCTTAAGTCTATTTTATTACAGCAGCTCAATTACCAATTAATTCTCCAAAACTCAATACAAAGCCTGCTATTTGATATAAACTATAGCCTTTAGAATAGCACTTGGACTGCCAAAATGGACCCCAAATATTTTTCTAATGAAAGGATAGGGTCAGGAAATACTATCAGAAAAAAATTAAAAGATTAACTGTGCAATTCTTTCTCTGGCAACTTCCCAATGGCATTCATTCATCTGTTTATCATCATAACTCCAATCCTAAAATCAAATTAATTTATTTGCAAACCTGAATGCTACTAAAAAATTATATCATTGCTATGCCAGACCCCATTGTCTTCCAAAACAATTTTTGTGAAATTCATCTTTCAGACCTTAGTTTTCAAAATAAAGCTTTTCTAGTTACATGATCAGGATTATTATATTATTGGTATGGATGCATCCAAATCTCAATCTTTCACTTCTATTGTGGTTATCTCTTGTAACCAGTCTTTCATCTATAGAATCCATGCCATCAATTTCAGATTTACAGTGGAGGCCTTGGCACTTTATTAAGCGTTGGATGAATTTTCAGTAACAGGAAAAAATCTGCTTTTGTTGACAGACTGCTATTTGGCCCTTCAAGCTTTAAAATGCCTTACAATCAAATTTCCGAAAGCATTCATAGATTAGTTGGCAAAATACAAGCCAGGGGAAAATTAAATCGGAAAATATGCTTGGCATGGTCTTCAGAATATTCACAGATACATTGGAATGATAAGGCGGACATACTCGCAAAAATGTTCACGGAGTCGCACCCTTGCTATCGTGGATTGCTTCAGAGGATTTAATTTCTCATTATCAGGAAACCTCACAACAAAAAAAAAAAACGAATCATTTTTAAATATAACAAATATTAAGAATCTATTGGTAATGTTCCCTCCATAACTCTTCCCTTAATCCATGACTCTAAAACAGAAGAGTAGATATCATAACTGCACGTATTTTAACCCGTATGATATAACTCCAGCTCTGTTGAATAGATTTGCTCTACACAATTATCCTCACTGCCAAATTTGAAATCATGAAAATAACATTGAACATATCATCTTATTGTGTTCTAAATATGCAACTCATAGGTCAAATCTTTTTGCAAAACTTAATATTGATCTTCATTCTTGTTCTTCATTCAAAAAGGAGTTCCTAATAAGCAGTATCTTCGAATCTTTCTCCAATCTCTGAAGTTTTTTAACGTCTATTGAAGGAACTCTTCTGGTATTAGAGGTTAACAGCCTTTGTTGCCAAAAATCCCATTCTCATCCCATTTCAGTCAATCAATCAATCAATCATTACTAATCATGCCAAAAGAGGAAAAATTGCAAGACCACCTGCCAGTTCAAAAGAATCATCATTGATGTTGGACTTTTAGATACATCATTGATGTATCTAAAAGGAATAAGGGAAAAGATGACATGTCAAATCCAAAAACATCAAATTTGATATCTGAAAATAAGTCAATTCTGGACTTTTTAGTTTAAGAATAATAATTTTAAACTAAATTTTTATGGGCATTAAAACTTGTTACATTACTTTCATCCTTTAATGCATTCAATGATATATTGAAAATATATTCACATATATTCACTGAAAATGAAATAACTAGAAAAATGTATTTTGGATCTTGCTAAAATGGCACACATTATTTTTTATGGATTAGTTTCATTTTGTCAACAATCTCTTAAGAAATCTTTGATTAATAAAAAATTTGTAATATGCTTTGAGAAAGCTTTCAACCTATTTCACAAAATTACTCAAAGGATCTTGCTGTAAGATTTTGATGTGAATCAACCAGTAGAATCACCACAAAGTATTGAAATTCTAATTTTTAAGAAATATTACTTCTCAAGAATTGTTTGAGAATTTTAAAGAAGTTATATCAAGTTTGGACATACAGTTACTTTGAAAATTTAGTTTGGATGGACCGTAAATTAAATTTTTTAAAAACCTGTCAGAAAAGAACCTCTGCACGAAATATGATTATAAAATTTCATATAGTGTTAATATAAACATAAATTTATTGAATGGGAAGTAGATGTTGTTCTAAGAGCAATGTATAGAATATTTATAGATAGATGTGCCAATTTTCTGGAAATTATTAGTTCTTCTGAATTTTCATTGAAGTTTTGTTCTTTCCACTGGGTAGAAAATATCAGTGTTTATGAAAGTACTCTAAATATTTTTAATAACATCAAAAAAAAAAAAAACCCAGATAGATTTCAATAAGAAAAAACTTTTCCTGTATCTTCTACAAACGATAATATTATAAATGCTTATCAGGGTAAATTGATTATGACTAAAATTAGCTTCTCTTATATTGCTAATATAAGGTTAAAATAAAATAAGATAATAATAAATAAAAATAAAAGGTTAATGTTATATTTTACTGTTTCTCTTTTCATAATAAATGTAATTATATTGTAAGCAATTTTTTTTTAGTGCACAAATTTAGTGAATGACTACTATGATATGATTTTTACCTACATCAAGCAGTTAGTAAGTATTTAAATTATTTCTCTCATATTTTCTGACACCTATGATTTCGATTTCTAAAATGTTTTCTATTAAAAAAAATGCCACAAATTGCTATTTTATAAATATTTTTTTGTGCTGGTTTGATTTCTTGAAATCAAAACATTTTATGCCAGTTCTTAAACTTTGAACAATTTTTTGAAATAGAATTACTGGTTTGAAATAAGTGTGATTCTAAGTTAGATGTTATTTTTGAAAATTTGCAATAGTTATACATACCATTATTGAAGCTTTTATTATTTTATATTTTAATACTTGTTGCTGAACATTTTTAAGGCTTAATTTTCTTTTATTTTTTTTAGCTCCCTTTAACTTAAATTACTTGGTTCCCTAAAAAAAAATCTTTTTATATATTTCATTCCTTTTTGGTACTTTTGGGATGTTTTTCTAAGATTTTTTAAATCAACTCTTTAATGTTATATTCATAATTGTTAAAATTTAGATTTCAGAAACTTCTGGAAGGAAGTTAAAATAGAAATATTTATCTTGATAAAGTAACTAAAATAAGCAGCATGCTCAGGTAGACCTAGAGTCTGGAAATAAAACTTGCTCTACATAACTAATTCTAAAGAGTGATAATAATGTATGAAGTACAACTTATTACAAGGGAATTGGAAACAATCCCCTTTTTATGCTGTATGAAAATTAATTTTCCTTTTTTTTATATTGTACCACTTGTATTAAAGTATTCAGTAGTGACATTTTTATATGTTATTATTTGTTTCTGATACCTTCTCCTAACCTTGTATCTTATCTATGGTCTATCATTTGCACTACGCTTGCATGCTTGAAAGCAGGTAAACATATAAAAGTAGCTCAGTAGTCCTTAATAAAATATAGGTTCATTTGATTGTTTTTTCATCTTATCCTGTCAAATATTGGCAACTTGCTTGAAAGAAAATCTGACAAATCACATTACTTAAACTACAGCAGTTTCAAGTACTTAGTACATAAATTGAGATTTTTTTTTTTTTTTTTTTTTTTTTTTTTTTTTTGTGGCCTTCAGCCTTTGTTTATACAATTTTTGGCAAAATATGTTGCATTCTTATACCACTTGCCATTCTGCTTATATCTTTCTGTTGTTTTTTTTCAAGAAACTTAAGTCTATAAATAGCAATTTTCATATTAAAAATTTTACTGATGAATTAATTCAACTTGGCTTTTAATTAACAGATTGGAAACAAATTCACATCTGTATGTGAAGATTTTTTCTTCCCTTCTTTCTTCTTTTTTTTATATTAAGGCAATTAAAAATTTTTTAAATACATTGTTAAGAAAACTATGATAGTATTGTGCAATTTGTGATACAGCTACAGTTTTTGTATTGTGAATCAGGCTTGCTTACAGCTTTTAAACATTTAGTTAATTTTTCAATTTTCTGGATATTTTCTGCTTCAGTTTCATATCTACAGATAAATGCACATATGAATAGTAGCTGAATTGCACACTGAAAAAACAAACAAACATTTTTGTTTTTGTTTTCTTAGTAAGAAATTCAATGAATGATTAAATAAAATGAGACCAAAGATTATTTGGAACCGCATTTTCTGGCTGTATCCAAGTAGGGTCTGTTCAAGTTTTGGATACACTATTTATTCCTAATAATTTTACAGTGTTAATTGGTTCTGTATCTAGCAGATATTTTTTTCTAGAAGTGTGTTTGAAATGCTTTTCTTTACTTTTTGCTGATTGAAGTTATCCTATGACAAAATTTTTCATTTTTGGCACAAAACATCACCTCAATATGAGTCAGGAATATATTATGCTTTAGATGCTTATATTACCTGTTATTGCTTATAGATGTGGTTAAAAGAAGACAATTGTAATCTTTTCTCTTCTATTGAAGAGTAGTCATGAATATTTTCAGAATTTAGTTTAGTGGTTAATGGTAATGCTAACATTACTAAATTGTTCGTAACATTAAAACTGTTCATTACTGTGCAAAGAGGAAAACATTCTAGAATGTAAGAATTTAAATGTAATAAAATTAACCAATTTTTCTATTTCTTAATTTTTTAAAATATTTTGAATGTTTATCCTTATTATTAAATCTTTTTTTACTGTCAGTATACAAATAGATTTTTCAGTGCTTCAATTTACAGACTAAATATCAAATTCAATTTTTGATGTACTTTCCTGATTTTATCTAAAATTGTATCTATTTGTTAGATCTACTGTTTTTTTTTTTAAATATGTATTAAATAAAGTAATTCATGTATCATTCATTGCTATAATTCATTATGATGAAATAGTGCTAGGTAACATTGACATGCATCAGTAATGTTTAGTGTTAATATTAATAAAAATCGATAAAAATTTAGCAAAATTCATTGCATTGAGTTAGTAATAAATGAAGATAGGCCTAATTTCTATTTTTTCAATGCTCTTTTTATTTTTTAAAAATGGAAAATAAAAACAACAATAATTTTTTAAGATTTATTCAATTATTTTTTAGCTTTCCTTAGGTTATCTGAAGAGTGATAACCAAAGGAACATATTTCTCCCAAATTGCTTACACAGATTCATGTAATATCAAATTTTTGTGTAAGCTCTTATTTTATTTAAGGCGAGCTGTCTGGCTATGTTTCATTTCAAATAAGTCTATTATTCATTGATTTATGATCATGATTCCTTCAACAAAGTTTTCAAATTGTGATGGACTGTGATTGGAATTGTGATTACACATGATGGATGGAATTGTGATTACACAGGATCTATTAATTGTGCTAATGAATCTTCCTAATGTTGTCAAGTTCCATGACATGATAGTGCCATTAAAAATATAATTATCCAAGTACTTGCATTTTAATTGATTGTATCTTGTATATTTTAACTTCAGTTTCTTATATCTAATGTAGATTACATAGATAATAAATAGAATCTTCCTTCAGCTTTCAACAATGGAAGAAAATCACTATTGAGTATTTAACAAAACTGTTTGAGCTTCATTGCAATAATATATAGTGTTGTTGAGAATTGTGCAAAAACATTTTGAAATTTAAGAAATAAATTGAGAATTAATAATAAATTAAGAATTAAGAATCAAATAAGAATTGAGAATTAAGAATAAATTCATATAATTAAAAAGTCATTTTTTCAATGATGTAGAAATAAGGTGATCATATTTTGAGGATTATTTTGGAAAAACACCAAAATCTTACTTACTTTTTTTATTAATTAAAATTTAAAAAATCATTCAAGTAGCACATTCTAACTCTCCAAAGTATATTTGTACCAAGTTTCCATAATGCTGCATTAAACAATTTTGCCTGTTGTGTACCAACGAGTACATATTCTAAATAGAGATGTTTTATCATTAACAGAGATGTATGTGGAAATTGATTTGAAAAAAATACATAGTTTTTCAGTCACAATCATTTAAGCTGTATAAATGTTAAATAGATAAAAAAATTTCCTTTATGTTGGGAATTAACATGATAAAAAACTTTCCATATTTATTATGTGACAGCTATATTAAAAATATGTAATTTCTGGATGATTTTTTTTAAATAATGGGGTCAGTGCCCAGATTCCTTTCTAAGTAGTTTCCTTACACCTCTACACATTTACATCACTGATTATTCTGCTGTCAAAAATGCCTCTGGATGTGTTTTGCGATAGTGTTCATCTCATGTTTTGCATTATATCTTTTCTACACCAAAATGCTATCTTTTCTATATTGTCTTCAACTGTAAAAACAAGCAAGGAGTCATGTCTTGTGTGTAAGAAAGTTGGGGAATGAAGGGAAATAGTGTATATTTAGTGAAGAAATTCTGAATTGGGTGTGGTGAATATGCTAGAGCATTATTGTGGTGCAATTGCCTGTAGTACTCTTTTATAACTGTTGGATCAGGATTTTTATCAGATTTTCTATTCTCGCAACAGCAACTGCATTCCAAGCAGTTTGTAGTTTTCTAGAATACTGGCCACTCTCCTCAGATGTTTAGCACTTTTTAAATCAGTCAAGCTGCTCCTTAATTTGTGTTACCCTCATATTGTTGTCTCCAAATCCCAGATGAATTGTACAAATGGTTTCAACTTGAGAATTACCATACTTTTGACAGGATTTGATTCAATGTCTTTACACAATTTGTTCAGTCATTTTGAAAGATTAAAAAAAAAAAAAAATCCAGTTTACACATATGACAGAATCTTGCACGATGGTTATCATGCGATGATTTGATATAGAGCATGGAGGAAACAAAATGGAAGTATGTGCATCAAGTTGTGTCTTCCACTGTGCATAGTGCCATTTCCCTAGCATTATCATTGTGTATGGAAAAATTCAAGGCTGTTTACGTTTTATATAGACCTCATGTTTTGATACTAGGTTTAATATGGGATAATTTTTTAACTATGTGTTATTGATGATTTTCTTAAATTTTAAGATTTTGAAAAGAATTGAATATCATTTGTAAGCTAAAAGGTCAAAAATGGCGGGGGATCCGTTTTGTATATTGCAAAGACCCTAGATTATTTATATTTTTTTAAAAATTATAATTCAGTAAAAAATTTAAAGCCACATATTAATGGTAAAATGATAATGATTTTATCCTATCAAAAATTTTTAAGTTACACCTATGAATGGAATTTATATATATTGTAATATACATGCTTGAAATCTGTGTTTAGTGTATAATGAATTCTGCATAAAATAAATTAGTTACTGTATGGTGTTTGACTTTTAAATGTTCATGGCAGACATGATAGATTTTGATATTTTGCAGCACCAATTAATGCAGATTACTAGGCTTCTGTTTTAATAGGGCAGTCAATTCAGTTTCTTATTTCGCCAGATTTTAACATGTTAATGATTTATTTTAAATTCATATTTTTATTTTATTAACATTGTGTTATTTATTATGTTTTCAAAATACCTGGCATCCACATATTACACAATATTATCGAGGCCAATGTTTTGGTTTTTAAATATTTTAATAACTAAATGAACTTAATGAAACATATAGGAACTGATCAATTGTATTTGATAAATTAATAATATTATCCTAATATTTGTATTATTTATAAAGTTTGTATTTTTTATAAACTTATTTATTTGGCAACTTGAAAAATAAATTTTTTTTAATCAACTTGCATATGACCCAGCTCTAGACAGCTGCCTAATATGTCTAGTTGGAAATTTGCCACTGATAGCTATAATGAAGACTCTTTAGATAAGCTTATTAAATTGGCGTTTAACTGTTGCAGGATACCCGAGGCATGTGCACTCTTATGGGCCTGTGTGATAAGACCGGTTGTGTTGATCTTCCTCTTATCAAAATTGTTCCTGGACGAGAAGCCCACAGAAAAATCCCTCTCATCAGACTTCAGCCTGCTCAGTATCCATCTACCAATTTGAAACCTCAACCTCTTGTCAGATTGATTCCTGCTGAAATGATTTCCAAGAAACAGATGAAAGAATCAAATGATGTTTTCCGTAAGCCGTTTTAAAAATAAGCTTTTTGTATTAACATGAGAACTGAATATGGTGCTAACTTTTTCTAGTCATTCTGATACACATTGTTAATAACTTATTGATTGTTATGAAGATTGTTTTGGTGGAGAGATTGTGATTTGAAATGAGTATTAATCATATATTTTTATTTAAAACTAGTGTTAACTAAATATTGGGATTAAAAATTAGTATAAACTATATATTGCAAATAATATTAATCCCACATTGATGTAATTTTATTGAAATTGCTATTTAGATGCAATATTTGCAAATAAGTCCCGATATTTTTCAAATTGAATGTAATTTATATCTGTAATATTATTCAATACTATGAAGTTGCAAATAAATTAGTGACCCATCGAAATCAAAAGATTGATTGCTAGATTATTATCATTTCTTCCCATGAAATATATTTCCCAGATAAAGTAACAAATCTTATCAATATTTAACCTTTAATGTTTAGTGAATAATATATTATAAGTATGTTATATTGTTTTGATTCTTGATGATAGCTTTTGAATATAATTAAAGTATTTTGGTAAAACTATGAACAAACCTTTTTAATTTGAACTCCAAAAGATAATTTTATGAATTTAGTTATAATTGTTGTTCCTGATTCTTTGTTATTTTCTTGTACTTTGAGTCCATTGTGAAATTTTTGATACATAAGTTGATTATAATTGTAAAATTTGCAGCTGCTCTAAACTGATGATTGTCACAGTATAATTTTATTCAAACTATTTTGTATCTTTTATTTATACTTTAAAGAATAAATTGTTTTTATATCATTTGCTTTCTATTTTCATATAATTTTCTTTCAAAGATTTATGGGAACTACATTTCCATAGGAATTTTTAAATAAGGCAGAACAAAAACAAATTTATATACACTAAAACTGTTAAATTTAGAGGTATGGAAGAGAATAAATATTTTTGAATGACTGCATTATTTAATTTAAAAATACAGCTGAAGGCAATTTGTTGGGGCTTCCTTTTTTTTATAATGAAATATTGATTTGAATGTTCTTAAAACTAAATTTCTTTAACTGTGAATGTGTTTTGTTTTGCTCAAAATGCAAATAATGATAAGGATTAAATAAAAGTGTTTTCACTCTTATTAATTTTGAAGAAATGCTAAATTAGGCTTTTAAGATAGTTATTACTTGTAGCCCCCATCCTTTTTTTTACAATAAAATTCTACTACTTCATTTATGCAGGAAAAAATTACCACTACTGTATATGAGTTTAAAAAAATGGGAAATTGTTTAATTATTAAAAAAACATTAGTTTTATGCAAAATTTTAATAAATAATTTTCAAATAATAATATTTCTTTCTAAAATATCAAACATCATTACACAGTATTTTAGCAATAGCAGTTAATGTGATTGTACTTGAAGTCAAAACCTGTGGTTTAGTTGTTTGAATAACTAAAATGACCCCTCTCCCCCAAAGAAAAAAAGAAAAGACAGATTTTATGAGATTTAAGTAAAAGTCATTTGAATTCTGAGCTTAATCTGGAAAAAAAGGGGGGGGGGGCTTTTTCTGATTGAAAAATTGTTTATAAATATAGCTTTAATTTACTTTAAATTATTTTAAAATAATACATGATATAGTTATCAGATTTTTCAACATGTCACAAAACTAATGAGTAAATTATTTAGTTGCAATAAAACAGTTAAATACAAGATGTTTTGATATGAAATCTTAAAAATAATCAATATTATAAAGTATGCTATGTTTTTTTATTAAGATATTGTATCATTTACATTTCAAAGCAATTAAATGTATTATGTTTATTGCATATTTTGATTTAAAAGACAATAGAAAAAGTTTTATGATAAAGGCAAAAGCAATATGAAAAATTGCCAGCATTTTCAAATTGAAAACAATGTTGCACAATTAAAAAAGTTTTACCTGAGACTAACCTATTTATTCTATTAAGCAAAGATTATTTCCATGATTTAAGTATTCTTGTTTTGTTTCATCTTTATATATATTTTTTCTTGTGAGGAGCAGATAATATATTATTTAGAATGCCACATGGCTTTCTTTATATGGCCTTGACCTAATTAATTTTTTTTCTTTTCTTTTGTCTGAATTTGATGCCCTTCAAATGCATATCAGATATTTTAAGATAATGAAATTTTTTCATAAATCTGTTATCTTTGAATTCTGTTTTTGTAAAATTATCTAAATTTCTTATATTGCTTTTCTTTTATTTTCTCCTGTTTAAACAAAAATTGGTTTGAATTAATATTCCTATTTTCTTTCTAGAGCTCCCGCTTGACAGGTTGATGCACCCTTTGCCAGTTTTTGAGAAAGATGCAGAATGTGCTTTGTGCAAAGCCTTTTCTTTCTATCTTGAAAAGGATTTAGCTGGAGACAATAGCAAGGTAAAACAAATATGCACAGATATTCAGTATTAAAATTAATTGTATCCATAAACACTAAAATCTTTTTATAAGTGGGAAGTGTAGCAACTTAATTGTTTTTAATATAATCTATTCGTCTAGGGGGAAAAAGTGGATTATAATAGCAATCTCTTTTTAAATAATTAATCTACATTGGTGGATAATTAATATGTTCATTGCTACGATTCATGCCTATCAAATTAAATGATTCCTTTACTACTATTTCTTATCCATTATAGGGAAATTGGAAAATGGAGACTAGCAGGTTGAATCAAAGTAGCAGTAGTTATGTATATGTTTCAGATGGAATTTTCATTTTTCACTGATGTTATAATTGGTTTTTATTACATCTTTTTTGAATACCTAAAGTAGAATCTTACCGCACGTAGTAAAATTATAATTAATAATTAAAAATTATGGTATGATTAAAAATTATT
>JAPMOR010028638.1:49187-60957 GCA_026543865.1 Argiope aurantia
CAACAAGCGATTTCATGCTATTGTTTCAATACATCTGAAACCTAATGTCGCTAAAACAAAAATAGTGACAGCAATGTGGAGCATTGTTTTTTTCAAGGTTATAGCAACTTTTTGGAATTTCATTATAAGAAAAGTGATAAGTTGATGAATGTGACAAAACAGTAATTCTAATTAAACTTTTAGAAAGGTTAATTTCCACTAGTTATTACATTTCATTTTCCACTTATTTATTATATTTCATTTGCTCAGCTCTTCCCAATATCTTTTACTTTTGCAATGTCTGAGATGCCTTTCTAGATTTATGCTATCTTAGGATTCAAAACTCAAATGTCACTAAAGTTTACTTTTTTTCTTCTATCGAGAATTTTTCTGCATTGCCATTTCATTCGGTATATGTTATACAGTAACTCAAAATATTTTCCAAGGGTGGGGGGATCTCTTCGAATGATTGGAAAATTTGCTGGTGTTTGAATAATGTTTGAACATCGTACCACTTGTTAAATTTTTTATTAAGCAGGGAAGAAAGGAAAAATATTAAAAAAGGCTCCTACTATTTGGACTAGCAATGTATTATAAATAAACATATAAGTGAATCCATTTTTTACCTACAAAATTGGCATTTTTTCCACACCGTATCAGACGAATTTGAAAATTTCTTAATTGATGTGCCCATTTCATTTTGAAAATTTAACGAATCTGGTATCGTAACTCTTGAAAAAGTTTACTGTAAAAAGATGTATATGAAGAAGGAGAATATTTTGAATGTAAACTTTAAGTATGTTTTCTTCCATCCACACCCCTCCCCCCTCCACTAAAAGTGAATATTGGGGTTTCCATTTTTTGTCATATTAAGAAGCGTCTTAAAGACAGCAAAGCATATTTTTTAAAAAGGCAAAAAAAATTTCTAATGGGGATACATTAGAAAATTACTATAACAATCCTTTTGACCTATACTTTGGTAAGATTAATTTCTTGCTTCACACAATGGTGATTTTGTACAAGATATTATTTGATCAACGATTTACAAAAGTGCTCTCATTTTATGTGAAAACAGTGAAATGGCTCCTTTTTTTTGCTAAAATTTCTGGTATTTTTTATATTAGTAAAGTAGTATATTATTTTAAAATTTTTAAAATTTTCTTTCCAATGTTTTAAAAATTAAATTTCATAAAAATATGCTATTTTAATCATATTAAATAACAGGTTAAAGTGTTTTTAATAATGTATATTGTATATATGCAACAATTTTGAGATGGGAGGAAGCCAGGTAACAAATATAATGAGCAGCCATAAGTCTGATTTTACATTCTTGTTATATGTTTAGACAGGGATAAAGAAGGGGGAAAAAAAAATTCTGTTTCTGTAAATATGATCCCCCCCATGTTTGTATAGATAATGAGAATACTGTCAAATCTTAGAGTTGGGTTGCATATGATGTTTGACACCATTTATAATGGGCTTCATAGTGATTGAATGTTATGTTAATGAAAAGCTCTTGAAAAGAGATTTCACTGTTGTCATTTTCATATTTAATTCTTTTAACGTCAGACTACAAGTATTCTCAAAAATGTTCTCCATGTTCTCTACCCATCTTGGTAGGTATCATGGAGAACATTCTCATCTTGAGTTCATTTATGAATAATACATGTTCTCCATGCCAGATGATATACAATGAGCATTTTAAGTGAAATATTATTGTAAATTTTTTTTAATTATTCCTTTTTTTTTCTGCAGGATTTTCTGATTATTAGCATGTTATTGAAACATATCTTTTAACGTTTAAGTCACTTTTCTTTTGTTTCATATTAATTTTTGAAGCAATTTACAATGAAGATAATAGATCCAATATCTAAGAGCTTTAAAAAAATTTCATTGTGGATCAGAGGATATTTCTTCTTGAAATTCCTTAATAGCATATATTTTGACTTTGTGAAATTACTAATGCTGCACTGTATATTAGTTGATATATCCAACTTTGCTAAAGATCAATAGTATTGAATGTGTAAATTTTTTCAATTTTTGAACTTGATTATGTGTATTAAAATGAGAATATTGACTTAAAATTCTAAATCATTCACCAAATTAAAAATAATAATAAAAGAGATACAGCTACAAAATCATCACAATAAATACTGAACATTAAAGCATTTAATAAATGAACAGTATGAAATTTCATAAAATTTGATATTCCATGATTAATAAGAATGTAAATAACATACTGCATATGTGTGAAAATAGATTAATTTTCCATGCCTTTATAGGACATTAAAATTAGATTAAAAGTTTTAAATTTTTTTAGTTTGTTTTAAGTTTAATTCAGAAATACTTCCAAATAAATCTGAAAGATCGATTGATTAACAATATTTAGTTTTCAATGCATAAAACACTAAAAAAATAAAAAATGTCCTTTGAATCAGTGGCAAAACCTTTTTAAAGCATTCTCCCATTTGTATGAAAAAGTAAAGATAGTGCAATCTCTAAAATTCTGTAGGTGGAAAAAAATTGTTGAACATATTGTGTATACATATAATGCCATAAGAGACTTTGCTTCATTGACGTGAACAAAGAATCGGCTGCCTTTCTCCATTGGCAGAGGCAAAGAAGTAGACAAATTCGAGACAGGGATGAACTGCAAAAGTGTAGAAAATAGGTTTTAATTTATATAAAAATTATCCATATAGTAACCATTTAGTTAATTATCATGAAGCTCTCTAAGATATATCTGTATATCTCAATACATCTAATTTTAATAAAATTTGTCCAGTGGTTTTTTAGTCTATAGAGGTAACACACTAACAAATATTGCTTTATATATAATTACAATTTTTTCCTCCTGTTTTTAAACGTGTCTTTCAACTCAAGGGGAAAAAAAAGTTAAATCACTGTAGTGGAAAATTTAATTATGTTATTTTTTCTTTTTTTGTATACAGTTTTAGATTATTAATTTTCTCTCTCTCTCTCTTTTTATAAGCTCTTTTTTAGCAACGGATTGCATGCTCATGCTAATGCAAACTTAATATCTTTCAGATACATGTTCGCCAAGCAATTAATGGAATTTGTGAAAAATGGATGGTAGAATATCCTGATCATTGCAAATACCTTGTTAATAATTATTCTCAGAAAATGCAGATGGCCATTGCAAAGGGTGTCAGCTTTGATAATCTGTGCTCTGAGGTAAAGGCCTGCTTATTGGAAGAAAACAAAAAAGGTAAGATTTTTCGTGGGGGGGGGGGGGAGAAGAAAGAAAGAAACTTTTTTCTACATGTTTTTCAAAATGTTATAGAAATATGTTTTATCAGTTCTAAATTATTCTTGGAAATGCTATTTTCATTTTTTTCTATGTTTGAACAATTGTTGCATGTTGAAACACAATAGTTATTTATATAGAAGTTGACTTTATACTTATATTAATAGTTTTGCATTCAAAATAAAGGCTTTGTTCCGAAACATAGCAATTTATATCTCTTGTTTATAGCAATTGAACAAGTTATCTCAAAATTACACAAATCATTTTTTAAAAATGAACTTTTTTGCTTGATTCAATTCTTTAAAGTTATGTGGATAGTATGAAATCATACCTATTATTTCAGTTAATATTGCCTAAATTGTTCTTTGAAAATTGTTTTTCTTCTGGAACTCTCTAAATCTGAGATTTATATTATTTCTGTTATAAAACAGCTAGTTGTGCTTACTCCCAATCTTATACACTCCTATAATGAGTCTCAAAAGTATATGGGCAGGTGATTTTTTCAAATAACTGTTCAAAAAAGGAAGCAGTAATCACATAAATAAATAAGCATATGGAATCATAGCATAGGTTTATTATAATAAAAAAATTACAGCATAACTTTTATAGAATTTGCGCAGAAAATAATTTAAAAAGTAGGCTGTCGTAAGAATATATGGACTTTTCAAATATTTTGTATTTAAATTCAGATTTTGGATCCATTGCTTATCTTGAAAAATCCAATCTTGCATTCTTTGAATTAGATAAAATGTGGCTGTAAAGTGAATCAACTCTGCTCTATTTGTTGCTTTAATTCTTGAATAGACAAAAACTGACGACCTTGGATATACACATCTTGCGCAAATACATGTATATGGGCACTATGTGCCCATATACATGTAATGCATGTATATGGGCACTAATTCAATTATTTGGGCTAAAAAGCCCAAGAAACAGTGCCTTTCTATGGTGTAATTTTAGCATAGATGTCCTATGTATTTTACGATATTTATGAAATTTGCTTGTCTGTATGCGGCAGTGAACAGTACATCTTAAAATTGGAAACAACTAAGTCCTTATAATTTCATGAATAGATTTCTTTTGCCTTGAAACTGCTTCCAAAATCTCTGTATTGTCGCTGAGATGTTTATCTTGGTTGACCTGAATGCTTTTTTCCAATTGTATTTCTCACTTTTGGATAAAATTTCATAAATTCCAGGTCTGCTACATTTAATTTGTTTAACAATGTCAAAAACTTTAAAATTTTGAGCTTTTAAGCAACAAATTTTATCTGTATTAGCAACATAGAATTCAGTTGCGAGGCATTTTTTAAATACACGAGAATAGAAGAAAGAGTAGTGATTATATGTTTCGAAGTCACATGTACAGAATGCAGAATATGCAAATCATTTGATTCAGTGGAAATAAATGTGATATTTTTTTATTGTTTTTATGTTTTTCGAACAAATTATTTTAAATTTTATTTTTTACAAACAATCTGTGATGCAAGCATAATATTTCTGTGTTATAATAATTATATATAAATTATTATAATAAACTTATTATTCAATATGCTAATTATTTTATCATGATTATTACTTCGTTTTTTTTAATTGCCTGAGATTTTAAAAATAAATTAACCATATACTTTTGAGATGCACTATAATAATTTCTTTGACAGCTTTATGCTACCATAATTTTTGTTTCTAGGTTTTTTTTTTTGCATCATTGTAGTGTTTATTAAAGAAATATTGGCTAATAAAAAAAAAATTCAGAGATTAAAATTGAGATGAATTCAGGTGGTAATAAGCTGAAGAGAATATAACAAGGAAGGAAGGCAACAGACAGTCAGAAAAAGATTTTATATACAAAAAAAATTAATAAAATAGCACATGTATGAAAATGAAATTGTGGCTTCAATTTTTTGTGGGTTTGAACTATGACTGTGACAAATGATGATAAAATAAAAATCTTATTTTAATTTTGATTCGTTTCAGTGTTACTATCAACTGGGAAATGCCAGGAAATCTTGCAATATTTCCCTATCTAAGGTCATTCATTTTCTTTAATGACAGAGATTTCATTGTTTTAAAAACATCATTTTTAAAAATACAAATTGAATTTTCATCAATTAACTGTAAACTAAATTAATAAAAAAAGAGCTTCTAAGGATCAAAATTTTGAAGTATTAAAGAAAAATTGATCAATTCTGAAGAAACATCTGGAAGAGCTATAAAAGGAGATCAGAAAATTGTGTTCTCTCAGTTTTTCAAAAAAGTTTCTCAGTTTTCTCAGTGACTCATTATGAGAATAATCTGGAATTGATAGTGGCAAAAGACTCTTTTGATGGTTTGTCAATTAATTCATACATTGATGATATATATAAAAAAATTGATGGGAACCTGTTGAATTCCCTGGTTCATTGGTTGACCTGAAGGAATTTCAGACAAGATAATAGCATCAAAAAATTGTTGGGTTACATTCATATGAATTACATGGGTTACATTCATTTTTTTACAGTAATATCGGTAACTGTCTAACTAAGACATCAAGTTTTCTAAATAATGAATACCAGGCAATTATATTTTTTTCTGATTTCTCTTTTTCATCTTAAAAAAATAATGAAAGTGTTTTGATTCTAAATAATTGTTTTACTACAATTCACTTTCATAGATACAGTACTAATTCATAAGAATTCAAATTAATTTGGTTTCCTTCTAACTGTCCTAACAATTCATAAGGAAAATGGTTTCCTCTCATTTCCTAACAATTAATATTTGTAATTTATGACATTTCCTAAAACAACCATTCAATTCATATCTCTTATTTATAAAATTTTACAAAATTAATTTTCTGTAGAATTTATTATTAGAGGCATATTTCAATACTGTTCTTGTTTGATTTTAGATGACCTCGATGTAAAAGTTATTCCAAAATCTGGGGAAAATCCATTCTGTGACTTGTGCAAAGATGCAATGAATGAAGTTGAAAAAACACTTAGTGACCCAGCTATTAAAGTAAGAGTTTTCTTTGAATTGGTATTTTTAGAGAAATAATTTTTTTCAGGGTCTATTATGGTTTTAAAGTTCAGAACTTTAAATATGCTAAAAAGAATGATTTATTTTTCATTATAATAAGTTCAGCATTAAAAATTTTTGATCTTGAAGTTTATTTAAGACATACATTTTTATGGACTAAATAGTTATTAAACTATTTATACCAATTCAGAATGGAATTTTGAGTCGTGAAAGAATTTTTAAAATTTCATGCATTTTTATAAATTTAATCTTTCAGGTTCTAGGAGTGCATATGATTAGAACATTTTTTATTTTTAACTGAAGAGAGATAATTACATGATTTGATTCTTTGAATTTTGTTTGCTTTTTAATCCTTTCAGAAAAAGTTAAACAAAATCACAAATTATTTTTGATGTGAACATGTATAATTTTTGATGTGAACATGTATAATTTTTGATGTGAACATGATGTATAATTTTTGATGTGAACATGATGTATAATTTTTGATGTGAATAAGAATTACATTATAAATCAATAGGGGAAAAATTAATGCTTATGATATTAATTTCTTTTTTTTAATTAACTGTAAGTTTGACATTAATAATTCAATGGAATGAGGGAGTAAAGGTGATTAAAGACTGAACTAATTAGTTAAGCCAGAAAGATATTATTTAAAGTTAAGTAAAGATTTTTTTTAAAGATATTAAGGTTTAGAGATATAATTGTTGCAACAATCTGATTAAAATATCTACATCAATTTTAAGGAAAAGGGTGGATGCAAAATTGTGCATAAAAATGATAGTTGTTTTGAGTTTTCTAAAGTTTCATTTGTAACTTTATTGTTCCTTTTTTCCTTTATAAATTATTTATTATTATGTTTTGGAAAGAGGCTTATTTGTATTTTTAATAGAAAAGTGATTTATTGGTTCCAATGTATATGATGTAAACTTCAGCCTTAATGTATAAATATGTCAAATTTGTTAAAAATATTTTTTCTTTCATTTCTCTCTTTAAAAAGTTATTGTGCTATTTGTAATTATTTTTTTTAGCAAAAACTGAAGAACTCACTGGATCAAGTCTGCAATCTCTTACCAAAATCTTTCAGGGATGATTGTGTCACTTTCATTAACCAAAATATTGATGCACTTATTGATATTCTGGAACAAGAACTACAGCCAGACCAGATTTGCCCTGCTCTCAAGTTGTGTGGAAGTAATAAGAAAATGTTCATTTGCTTTTTATTTTCTAATTAGCTTTTTTTTTGGTATGTAGAAGAACTACATATAACTTGATTTTATGGGCACTAATTCAATTATGTTAACTTTCTAAAATTGTGAGGTTTATAGTATTAAATTATGATGCAGCTATAAGCTTGCTGAATGTTTCTGCATATAAAGCAGTAATTTTTTTATACATTTAGGAATTGAATAATCGAATTGCATTATAACATACTGTTTTTTTTTAATAATCTTTTTCTGGAAATAATCATGCAAATTTGGGCACAATTGTTTGTAAAAAAAACATACTGTTCAATTACGGTAATTTATTAAATGTCTTATAGCACACCTGAAGTTGAGCAATTATCTGAACTGTGGGTTTGAAAGATATTTGTGTTAATATAAAATATTTACTTAAGTAATAGCTGTTGTTTTAAGTTTTTAACCCCCTCCCACCATTAAAAAATATTGGTTATCTTCAAAGTTTAAAAGAACAATGATTTTTAGACATGCAGTTCATGGTTTTTACCATGAATGCTTCAGAACCACACATTTTGTATGCTTACAGTAGATCTGCTCTCTTGAATATAATGCATTTTATAAGTTTCTTTCTTTTGCATTCTTGTTGTAATATATACCAATTTTTTAGGCCAAAAGGCAATTGGAGTACCTCCAAGAGTAAAAGATTTAGAATGTGATGTCTGTATGGATGTAGTTTCTTCTTTTCGGACTAAACTTCAAGACCCTGCTTCAAAAGTTAGTTTAATTTTTTAAAATTCTTTATATCTGTTTTTAATATTGAGATGTTAATATAAATCAAAGCACCAATTAAAGTACAAATTAATTTACAATACTAACTCTTTTTCCCTTCCATATATTGATGAGCTTTTTATTTTTTAAAAATAAAAGAAAATGCTTTTGATTCAATTTAATGCTGTTTTGAATACTGAATGCATGTCATTATACATGGATATATTTGCTGTGGTGAACAGGCTGTCATAGTAATTACATGCATAATTTAGCATGGTAAAGCTTTAAATCTGATTAAGATTATGTTTTTGTGGTAAATAATGTATGTATGATTGTGTGATACATGAAATTTAATTTTACAAGTTTTAATTTTTATTTTATTTTCTAAATAATTTTAGTTAGCAAATTATTTAGATTATTTAATTGGTTTACTTTTAAATGATTTTATTTATCTTTACAATTTTCATTTTTTCTTTTCTTTTTTTCTGAAGGAGATAGTTCTGACTTTTTTGGAAGAAGGCTGCATGCGTCTTCCTGATTCTGTTGCTGGAGAATGCAAAAAGTTTGTGGATGATAATATTGACTATGTGATGAAAGTTATTGTTGAAGGGTTGGATCCTAAGAAAGTTTGCTCTATCTTGAATATCTGCCCAGGTTTGTGGATTTCATATTTATATAAAAAATACAGGATGTCATTCAAAAAATGCATATTTGAATAATTGTTTGATAAACATATGAATTGTTCTCCGAAGTTTCATAATTGTAATTTATAAAAATGAATTTTTTTCCAGATTTTTATTAACAATTTTGGATTGTTATTGTCAAGTAGTACTCATTAAAAAAAAAACACCTTGTGGATTTAAACATTGCAATTTATATTGTTATATCAATTGGCATTAAGATATTTTCCCTTTCAATAGTTATTCTCAAATAATTAGTTAAAGTAATCTATTAACATCTAGTAGGATTACTAAAAGTAATCTTATCAAAATGAGAATTGCTAAATGTTTGTATCTGGGGTGAAAAGAATTCTTGTTATGAAAAATAATATAGAAATACTCTGCCCTGTTAGAAGTACTGTTCATCATTCCCAAACATCTTTTGATTATAAATCATGGAAATCACACACACAAAAAAAAGTTTCAAATCTTACAAATATGAAGAGACAACAGTAAAAATGTTACTTTTTTTATACATCACTACTGATGAGCTATGTCATTTACTTGACAACTAGAATTGTGATACATAATGAAGCTATTAAATTGCTGGAAAAAATGTTGTAAGGAAAATGTCTTGATTGATTACTTTGATTCATGCATTTCAATAGCTTCTATTCTGCCCGGTGTTGGAAGGCTCTCGTACCGATGATTCTGAAGACCGCTCGGACCGGCGACTGGCTCAGCTTCCTCCTGCCTGGTCGGTTGGACGATGCAGACTGATTTTTCCCTCTGTGCATCCTCCGACGAAACCTCGGTTTCTAGAGGGCGCTTCAATCGCTGAAAGAAAAGAAGATAACGTTTTGATTGGTTGACCTACTTTAACTCCGCCCTCTGACGTCATGGACTGCTGTCTACGTAATTCTGTATTAATCTGTCCAGTCCATCGGTCCAAACAAGCAATTAACATATATTTTGTATTCTTGAACTGTCGCTGATTAATTATACATTCTGTGACAATTAACAACAATTAAAGTTATCGACCACCCTTGTGGTGGGAGATTTAAAAATATCTAGAGGCTTTGGGTTAGGCATTAAAGAGAAACAATTATTTGACTTACCAATGGTCCTTTCCATGCATCTTTTTTGTCCATGTAGGTGAGGTCGATTTTGACTAGCATCCTTCTCCATAATGCATCTTTGTTTGGGATGTTAGGGTACCATTCTGACCAATGTTGGTTACTTGTTATGTAAATGATCTCAGAGTTGAATTCAGCATAACTGCCCTTGATTGGAACCTTCAAAGGATACCTGTTGAGTAGTCTAAGCAAGTCACCGTATGAGTACCATGAATAAAATTCATCAAAAATCACAACTTTTTCATTTTTATATCCATCCCACCACTGTCCATGTGGTTTCCAATATATTTCATTGATATCATAATTGTATCTTATTTGTCCTGTTTTACCTGTTCCTGTTGGCCCGACAATGGCAACACAGGTAGTGATATGATCTCTCGGTTCCTGTTTCAAACCATGATACTTTTGTATGAAAGTATGGAACCGACATGACAATTTAAAATCTTCTTCATAGATTGAGAATAAATTGTCATAATCATGACAATCTCTTTGTAATTTTTCTAAAGCATTTTCTTCCTCTTTTTTTAAGTTTTTTGAAAAAAACTCACTTACTTTAGATTCGGCTTTTGAGCAGTATTCTTCATTTTGTTTTATCGAGCCTTTCATCACCTCCCAATGAGCTTTACTTGTCATCTGTTTTAGTTGTGTCAGTCGTTTCCTTTCTTTGAAAGTGACAAATCCCTGTATGTGAAATGTTCCCTCTTTACCTTGTTCGTATTGAAACCCGTAGCTGTCATCATCTTTTAACCATATGGGTGGGTGATCATCCAGGGTGGGATTGTTCAATGTAAAGCACCAACGCTTTGCCCGCGCCATTTTCATGCCGACGGTTAGTATTACCCGGAGGCGTGTCCCTGTTCTGGAGGCATTTTCAATAGCTAATAAAGTTTGCATTTATATTAATTCATATAAAATGCCACGATTTAAAATATTATTGATTTTAAATATCACTGTCATAATGGTAGTATTATCATTTCTTTGTATCTTAGTTAACTAAAATGTTTGCACAGTTTGGAACATTTTGTAGTTTATTGAATACATACTTTTGAGATACACAGTACACCTGTCCTCTTCAGGGGACAATCCTTAATGACAGAAAAAACCACTAAAATTTGACTTTGAGTAAAATAAGAAAGAAGAATTATTTGAGTGGGTGGAGGAAGAAGGAAATTGTAAGCATATGCAGCACTTGATAGAAATCTTTGATGATGATGTTGGATTTCAGAGTTTCGGCTGGAAACCAATGAGGGAGTAGGATGCTTGGAGTGAGTAAGAACTTGCTTTTGAGCAAGGAGAATACTCAACTTATGCATATAGTAGGATAATTTTCTCCTCAGCTTTATCATAAGTCAATAATATTTTTCATACTGCCTTTTCGCTAATCATAATGCACTTTCAAATTTTCAATTAAATATTTTATATAACTTGTCTTTTAATAGTTTCCTTATCACAATGCTTTAGCTCTCAAATTTTGGCAGTCATTTAATTCAATCATAGTATTATAAATGCCTTAAATCTTAATATATAAAATATCTCTCTAATTTTAAGTCAACTGCCAGAAAAGTTTAACTTCAATTTAAAGTGTAATAATTAAACAATTGAGTGTAATAATAATTAAACAGCAATTATTATAAAAACTTTTTTTTACTGAAACCAAGCTTTTTTTAAATATGATTACTGAGAGCAGAGTCATTCAATCTTATGTGTACTACAAAGAAAATTTCATAATTGATGTAATATCTCAAGAATTATTTAAAAAAAAAAA
>JAPMOR010028638.1:60967-105283 GCA_026543865.1 Argiope aurantia
ATAGAATAGCTTAGAACAATGAACATTTTCATAATCTTAGGCAAATCAGTCTTGAGAACCCTGGGTATCAACTTATCTAAAATTGCTCGTTTTTATTGAATAGTGATAAATTAAAGTGAATTTTCATAAATCAGTCAGTTTTAGTGATTGATTTAGTTGATTGGAGTGCAACTCTTTTTATTTAAAATATTAGTCTCTGAAGAATATTTTGTTAAATATGATTCACAGAGCAGAGGCTCCAGATAAGACATTCACTAGTTATTATAATATCTATCGACTCAAATTATGTATAATATAATTATTTACTTCATTTAGTACCATTTTTAACGCAAGTATTTCTATTATTAAAGGATTACAAATTAGGCATTGTGCCTTGAATTTAAAGGATATATATTAAATCATGTGTGCCTTAAATAAAGCTGATTTATTGAATTAAGAATGTAGATATTGTAAAAGATCATAGAAAACTTTGTCTTGCATTTATTTTTTAAGAAATATTATATTTAATTTATTTCATTTTATACAGACACGTGTTGAAAATCCCATTTCTCTAGGTTTACAATATTTCACTTATTTTTTAATTTAAACTTTTGTCAGTGTCGTCACCACTCGTTGATAAAAGCCAATTTTTATCCATGCACGCATTGAAAAAAAGAAACTAATATATAGGTTAAAACATTGGTATGATTAAAAAGATAATTTTTTGAACTTTAACTTGATGTAAAAATCATTTTTCTGCGATAAGATTTTTGGAAGTCATCGCCAAAAAATGCAGAAATTTCATTTCATTTTTAATTAAAATCCTAATTAAAACTTTAAAAAGATCGCTCGAAAGTGCACATTTCTGACTTCTAAGGTATACTTGTTCTAAATTTGGTAGCTGTAGGTCGAACAGTCTGGCCTGTAAAGAGTCACCATAGGCACACGCATCCATCTTTATTATAAGTATAGATTTAGATATAAACATAAATTATTTATTTTCTTTAAGATCAGTACCAAATTTACGAATTAAACTTTTTTGGTTCAATTATTTGCACATTAAAGATCTGATGATTTGATTTAAAATACCTTTTTCAGATGAATGTTCACTTCAGTTGCACATACACATGCATACAACTTTACTATTATAGATTATGTAAAATAATATGTTATTTACTTCATTCTTCATTAAAATTACTTCTAAGGAATGTATATTTCTGCAAAATATTTCATTCTTTTTATTTTGTTCTAACTCGGAGGACATCACTCCATTCTTTAACAATCTGTTGCTATGGTGGATATATTTTTTAATTAACTATATGAATATGTAAACATATTTAATTATTTATCTTTGAGAATTTATCTGTATTTTGTTTCTTATCTTGAGCACATGCAAATGTGTGTGTTTATTTCACTTTGTTTCAGTTTTTCTAAATTCATGAATTCATTTTTTTAGCTGCTATCCATACTGAGCAACAAAAAGGAATGATCAATGATATTGAGTGCGATTTATGCAAACAAGTAATTGGTAAAGTGGAAGACATGATTAAGGACCAAAAAACAGAAGTATGCTTTTATATTTTTCTCAAATATTATTCTTAAAATAACTTGTAGTTTTGGGATGAAATTTTATTAATACTTCATCAATGTAACTACATTTTTTTTCCTGCTGATGATGTATTTTTAACTTAAAGAAAGATAATTTACCTTAGATTTCCTCCTATTATGCACATAACAGCTAGGTGCAACTAATTTTTAAAAATATATTTTAAGATGTATTTGTTTTCTCTAACAATTTTAAGACCAATATTTTCTAACATTAACCTCTAGCTTACGGGTGGTACAACTGTTGTACCAGAATTTTTTTTATTTTCCCTTACGACTCGGCATAACTGCTATACCAGCAACTAGTTTGAATTTCGTTCCCCCACTTGAAGTTTCCAGCTGAACCATAATTGCCTCGTAAAATCCCATTTTGTGTCACACCCCTTTGGGTCAAGAGATTTCGTCCAGCATTTGTGATAATCATTTTGGCGCTAGTAAATCTTATGAACCCTGCTTTGGCAGCATTTTTTTTAAAGTAACATTCCTAAGAGGTATGGAATGAGTTTGAATAATTTCATTTATGAATAGTACTCGATTAAAATCTTTCATCTTTTTCCGTTTATTAATTTTTTAACTTTATAAATTCCTTAATATTTTAACTTAATATAATTTTGTTATTTTATAATAATATATGTTTATAGTTGGGCCCATCTATTCGTCTAAATATTTGAACCAAGAATTTTCTTGAAGGAATTTACTAAACATTTGAACAAGAAGAATTACTTGAAGTTTCATTTCTGACGAAATGGTATTATGGAGGTAATTGGCACCCAGACAAATTACTTCTTTGGTCCTATTCATCACAAATGATGCAGAAAAACTAAATGGAACCTCAGTTTTTTTTGTTTTGTTTTTTAGTTTTCACTCTGTCATTATATTTTACATTGAAAAGTGACAAAACACTTTGCTTTATCTTCATGCTTACTCCCCCCCCCCTTAACTGGAGCCTTGGGCATATATACTTCCCAGTCACTAATGTATTAGTCTAACACAGTATTAAAGAATCCACAACTTACAATTTTTTCAGCTTTAAATTTTAATAATTGAACTGGATATATTCCTACTAAAAATACATTTTGGTTTTCAATTTTTAAGTAAGCTGTCTGTTTCACCATTATTTTTCATAATTTATGAAAACTATTGATTTAATAATTTATAATTAATCATTCATTAAAAATTCTAATTCTAATTTTAAAATATTGAAGGAGTTTATTAAAATCTATCAAAAATAATAAGTAGTATTTCTATATCAGAAGAAAAATATTAAAATCTTTATACCTTCATTTCTGTCCAAAGAGAAGTTACTAGACACTTAAATTATTCCAGAAATATTTATATTGAAATAAAATAAAGTAGCTGCATAAAAAAAGTTAGGAATTCTAGATTTAATTTTAAGCATTTCTGAAAATTAATCTAAATCAGTTGCTAGTAAAAATATTTGTATTTAATAACAAATGCTGATATATTTTTGAAAGTTTTTTTTTTTTTTTTTTTTTTGCTAACTACTTTTTAGTGTAATATTATCGCAATGTAATCTTGTGTATCAAATTCTAAGTAAACAATATCTGATCTTGCTTTTTAAAAATTGTCTTTAATCTTGTGATTACCTATGTATTAGTAAATTTTTCTGCAGAAAAATAATTTTTTTGTGTTGTAAGTCAGTTATTGATTGTCTGCAAAATTCAGCATATTTTTTATAAATACTACATTGCAATGAATAATTGAAATTATTCAGCGAAAAAAAATCGCTATAAATTGTAAGAATCAACAATAGAATAGGAAAACATTACTTGTAATTATATTAAAAACCGTTCAAACTATGTTAGGAATAAAAATTAATTCATTTTCTGTGTGTGCAATATATTAATACTAAAACATTGAACACTGCAAAACAGCAGATGATTGTTACCACAAAGCAGCAGATGATTGTTACCACCTGTGTTATGTACAAAGAAATGGGAATATTCTTAAAAAAAAATATAAACAATTAGGACCTTTATGCATGATATATAAATCGTCACATTTTATCAAAATTGAGGAGTTGGAAGAATAGCAAAATAAAATTCACAATGATGTATTCAAAATTTATAAGAATTTAATTTACAGCTTCAGTAATGCTTGAGAAATTTAATTACAAATATGGTTGAAGTATTGACAATATTTTGTTTAATGTGCTAAATAATTTTGCAGTAGTTATTCTAATTGCAATTTATTTAATGTCATAATATTTCATTTAATACTTTCTCCTATAGAATTAGTAAACTAATCTTTCAGGAAAAAAATAAAAAAATAAAACTACGATGAAAAGATTTTTCTAGGGTTCAGACACAGTAAAACCGCAAAAAAGCAACCTGGTTACGATGGAGAGGACAGATGACCCATTACCACTACGAGTGGTCGAAATCGGAAAGGTTATTTCCAACCTTTAAAAGAAGGCAAAAGCCTCCTCTAGCTTTTCTCACTGAATGCCCACATTCAAAGTAGCTTTTCTGAGTTTGGGTTCCCAAAACTTAAAGTTTAATTATTCTAGTAAATAGTATGTTTTTAAACTTATTTATATTTTGAATTCGGTTATATTTTTAGTTAGTATTAATTTATAATTCATTAAATTCCTGTTTGAGATTTGATTTACAGTGTTTTGTTTATTAAGTTTCTGTCAAAAAAAGAACAAATTAATTATTTTAATATACTTTGCTTCTTTTAATTGTTAAATAGAAATAAAAAGTATCTTTATTAACACTTAAGTTTAAAAAAATATTTTCTTTATTAATATTCAATTATAATATTTGATTTACTTCATTCCTAAAACATGAATATGGAGTCTAAAAAGAAAACTGTAATAATTAGAATAAGTAAATGTAAAATGCTCACATCCAGATAAGCTAAAAGCATTAGTTGTAGATGCATAAAGGCATTGTGATGTTTGGCTACCATTGGTGACATCTGCGGAAACAATTGGCCACCGTTGTTGAGGGTTACTGTTTTTATTGTATATGATATGATGAGAAGAGCTTGTGTGGTGGAGGGAGAATGATGGTTGTGCTTTTGATTTGAATTTAAATAGACATTTCGAAAGAAAAGTCTGAGTGCTGCGTTTTGTTTGAATTATGTGTCTTTTATAAGTATAACACGCTCATGTCATTACAGGCATGAACTCTATTTGCCATTAAAAACAACATAAGATAAATATATATCAATTTATGTGTTTATTTTATAGATACAATTATATAAAAAAAGATTCAGATGCCATATATCACCATAGCATTAGCATACTAATTTTGTGTGAAATTCCAGTGGTGCTGTTCTGCACTTGCAGTAAACCACATGCCTCAAGATCTGCAGGGGCCTCAGAATTTATTTTGACATTATCATAGTGCTAAGCCAACGACTTTTTGTTTTGTTTGCAGTCACTTCTTAGTCTAGTTTTTTTTTTTTTTCTTTCAAAAAGGAAAGGAAGGAAGAAAATGAAATGTTAGGGGGGGAGGGGGAATAATCACTTGTGGAAAAACAGTAACTCTAAATGATTTTGAAATCTATGATATTCAAGAAGTTTCAAAGATATGCATATGGCAAAAAGAGAGAGAAACGATATTATTAAATTTATACTCTGAAAATAAAAGGCAGCAATTAGTTCATCTTAAAAAAAAAATCTATTTGTATATATAACTATCTATCCAAGATAAAAAAATCCAATCAATCCATAGCAAGTGTGTGTGTGTGTATGTGTGTTTTTGTTTGTTATAATTTCTAATTAATCTATTTAATTTCCTATATCTTTAATTTCTGAGTTCAGTATCATATTTTTTCCCCATGGAATCAAAACACTGCTTCAGCAAATTCTTTTCTAAAACTATATAAGTTCAGAATACTTTCTTAGCTGTTTTTTACTTTCTACCTTCCTACTCTTATGCTACAGTGTTCCAAGATAGTGTATAAAATTAGAAATTATGAAGAATAAAATTCACCAAGGAACTTTACAATTGTTGCTTCAAATTAAATGTTCATTAAATCTGTTTATATATATGTGTGCGTTTGTGTGTTGTTATAAAGTATACAAATGAGGAGAAATAAAATTTACAGATGCATTAAATAACATATAGGAATTGCCTTCAAATTACAAAATGTTATTTCAAAACAAGTGTGAAGATAAAGTCAATAGCTCAAATAAGTTTAATTCAAGTTACTTTCTTCTCATCAATATGGTTTATCCTGTAGGGGCCTCAAACTATATTAATTCCCGTGGTCTCATATTGTCAAAATCTGCCACTGTGAAGATCTATTACTAAAATATTTTGTAAAAAGTTTACGACAATATACAAAAATAGAACTGCATTAATTTTCTACTTTGAATATCTTGATATAAAATTGGCCTATTTTAATAAATTAAATATATCTATCAAGAAATCCACACAATGACAATTACAGGATATCTTGAATATTTATTAAAACATGGTTAATATTTCGTAACCAGAACAAAAGAGAAGGGATAAAAAACATACTTATCGAAGATGCATATCAGCTTGTACTCTTTCAACAACAATTGGCAATTCCAACATTACCGTCTTTTATATATATAAGCGGCGCTGAACAAAACTGCATCTTCTTCAATGATATGCTAATTAGAGTAATCTTATTAGCATTTCATACTAGATATTAGCTCTTGTGCGAGTGCATCGAATTAGATGGATTCAAAAAATTTGCATCCAGCAGATGTTGCCGATAAAATTGGAAGGAAAATTTTGATTTATTCCTGACAGAATCACAGGTAATAAACAATTTAAAAAGTGCAACTGTATCTTTAAATTGTGAATGCACTTTTTTTTTTTTCAAATTTAAAAGTTTTTATGCTTTTTTTCTTTTTTTTTAAATTTGAGCTTTATATTAATGGATTACATTTTGATCATTGAATGGAATAATTTATTTCATCTAATTGATTTGTTTGCATTAAACAGTGCTCAAATTTAACTATAATCACTAATAACAGTTGAAATTATATGCACTTATATAGTCATGAATACATTTCTTATGATTTTAAAAACAATCAATATTTACTGAAAAGGATATAAACTCTTCTGATTGATATTCTGCATAATGATGATCTATTTTAAAAAAATGAAAATATTTATAAAATTGTTTGGAATTGTTTTTGTAATTGCAAAGTATGTGAAAACATGTACTTAATCTTTTTGAATGAGTCTACTGAGCCAGATTTAGGATTCCTTTGGATTTTTCTTGTGATTTAATCTATGTTTTTTTGTAGGATGAAATTAAAGCTGCACTGGACAAAGTCTGTTCCTACCTGCCTTCTTCTCTCTCTGCTAAGTGTGAGCAATTTGTGAATCAGTACACAGATCTCATTGTGACACTTCTTATGGAGGAACTTGATCCTCAGATGGTGTGTGCTCGTCTTGGCCTTTGTCCTAGTAAGTGGCTTTCTGCACATTTATCTGGAATTTTTTCTTGTGGTTATAATAGAATTTATTATACTTTGCAAGTTATAATAGAATTTAAAATATTTCACAACTTTGTAAAAATAATTACTTTTTTTTCTTCTTTTTTTCATTAAGTGCTTAAGAATTGTTTTGTATGTATGCTAAAAATGCAGATCAACCCAGTATAACCCATTGGTATGATAGTGAAACCAGCACTTTCCAAGAATTATTTCAAAAGGCCTGATGGTTACTGATTGAAACCAACAACTCTAAAATAATATTCTAACTTTAATAATTGTCTGCAGATGTCAGCCCACTAGTTAATATTTCTCTTGCATACAAAAAAATGTGTCATTTTTAATGCTATATCTTTAATGCTTTCAATTTTTTTTCAGCAGGCAAAAAACAAACAAATTCAAAATGCATCCATAAATTTATAGTATGAAAGCTGACTACAACATACACATTTTTTTCAAATCAAACTGCGAAAAAAGGTTCATGCTTGTCATTTTTTTAGATGGTTTCAGAGACATACCACTACTCACCTTTGGCATGAGATTCTTTACCTCTTGAAACACATTAGTGAAAAAGATCTGTTTTCCTTCCCCTGACTCTCTTAGTCAAGTGACTGATAATTTATGGGGGGTTTGTCATGTATTTTGTGAGTGAGGAATTCATTTACTTTTGAGTAAGGTTTATGCAAATAGGACGATTAAGATTTTTTCTTTTCAGTTGCTTTTTTCTTGTATTAGTAAGCAACCATATTCTGGAGATAATAAATATATTTTCCAATAGAGTATAATTTTCTTAATTTTTAAATGGTTAATTTAAATATTATGTTTCTTCATAACTTGAACATAGTGTTGATTGTATTTAATGTCTAAATGCCATGTAAAGAACTTGCCATTTCTAGCTTTAATTGAGGATTACTTGTTATTAAGATTGTTTATTTTTCTTTTATAATTTATTTTCATGTTGATAGATTGTATAAGTAGTTTGTAAGATTGTATAAATAGTTTGCATTGATAATATTGTATGTTTTAGTATTTCCATAAATAAATAATGAATAATTAATTATGTTACAAAACAAATTAAAAATATTAATTATTCAGAAGAGGAATAGGGGAGACCAGGGCAGGTTGACACCAATTTTTTTATGAATTTTTCTAATTTTTTTAATGATTAAATAGCTGATATGTGTACCAAAATATTCTTATATCCTTTGGCTAATATAAAACGGAATGAATAACAGTTTGGTTAAAAAATAAGCGAGCAATATTGAGTTGAATGAGCTAACTCCATCAGTGTCAACGTACCCGTGAGGCTTAGGTATGTTGGCACTATACGCGGGGCAGGTTGGCATTATATATTTGTATTTTTCCTTCTCATACTGTAGATATTTATCTAAAAAGAAAATAAAAAAATATTTATTTAAATTAGGAACTTTTATTGAATTAAAATATAAATAGTTAAATTTAACTAAAAATCGCACTTTTTTTTTTTGGATTTAGGAACATTTAACCAAGGTACAACTAACTGTGACGGACTTAACATTATAAAAATATGTTTGTCTTTTTGTCGCTCCAATGTTTTCTTTAATTTTCTTTCTCTTCATTTAGTCTTTGGCCACTTTCCTGTTTTTGGTCTTTCTTTCTTCATTTTTACTGTGCAGGACATTAGTTTTGAATTTTGCAATTGTTTTTAATTTTTTTATCTTAACGACTTGTTTCTCTGCCTGAAGTGTGTCCTTCACCGGGTCATCTGTCAAAAGTAGCCTGCCTCTTCCTTCGTCTTTTTTTTCTTCCTTGTCTTGTGCCAGCCTTTGGTAATAACCTTTGTTCTTCCAACGGTGAAACAGTATGTGTAATCAAAACTTCGGGATCTGTGGATGATAAAACCTGTAATAGTTGAGTGCCATTTCTTTCATGCTCTACTTTGGAAATTTCATTGGGATCAGTAGGCATCAGATAGTACAAATGCAATCTAAAGCTCAAGAATCACTCTGAGATATTTTAGATGTGGCCTAAGGGTGGTCTGTAACGAAACTGGGAAGAAATTCTGAATTGGGAAATATGTCTGGATTCAGTGGACTTATTCCAGTAGCTGCAAAGCTGTCTGTTATATTGCTCTCAGTGGTAGCCAGTAGGACAGTGGTCGCTTTAATACCTGGAATATTGTAAATCTTGATTGTTTTTCCAGAATTGTTTCTATGCCATGAATCGCATGCTCTGTTCATGTATTTCTTTAGCGGACCATACACACTACAATCCAGCGGTTGCAGCTTGGTGCAATCCAGCTGCAATGAGATGGAAAACTCAGCACCACAACTGTAATAATTAAGTGTTGAAATCGAAAGATGGGAGTCATGATTGTCCAGTAGCAGTAGTGTAGGTCTTTCCTTTGTCGATATTGTGTACAGGACGAAATGTTCAGCAAAATAAGTAAAATGCTGATCCTTCATCCATCCTGATGGATTGCAACATACAATACTGCCTGTAGGTCCAACATTGAGGTAGGGATCTCACATATGAGGAAAGGATCTCACAAATTCATACGTGGAAAAATGAAGAGAGGGGGAACCTTCTTTCCTATTGCAGATACAGCAACAGCCAAAGTGACAAGAGTTCCTCTTTTACAGATGTCGTTTTGCCATTCTGTTTAAATACCCTCTGATATACCATCCGGCTGGGTTTTTGAACAGTTGAGATCCCTGTCTCATCCATATTCCATATATCCGCAGGTCCGAAACTGTACTTGTCGTACCATTGCATCAAAAATTTAAAAAATGCGACAACGTTTGTTTTATTAAAGGAAGTTGTCTGGCTGAGACTTGTTGCTTCTGGCCTTCTGATAGATAAAGAATTCCTTTTTAAAAATAAGCTGATCCAGTCCTTGCCTGCTTCTTAATTTTTTTCCCATGAACCAGGCACTTTCCGTTTTAATGAAATAGCAAACTGGTACGCAAATTTCCGTACTTCTTTCGGACTAAGACCAAAATAAATATCTGACGTCCATTTTGTAAGATCTGCTTCCACCTGGTGCCAACGTGCCCCTTCATGCCATTTTGATTTTGATTCCATTTTTTATTCAGAAATATTAAATTAATTAAAAGACTCTTTCTCACAAATACGTCCATGAGTATCAAAATACCAAATATACATGTAATAATTTTCATTGCTAATACTGTATATTTTAGAAGAAAATCAAGTGAGTAGTAATACTTACTTTTTGAAACAAAACAAAATAATTTGACCTCTAGTGTCTGTAGATTCAAATGAAACTGACTGAAAACTTCTGAGTTTATGAAGCCATACTTCCTGTTTACTCTGTTCCTCTTTCTACTGCCACCTAGTGTTTTTTTACCTGCACTATTAGCAAAGTGCCTACTTGCCCCGGGTGTCAACTAGCTCTAGTCTCCCCTATGTTGTAGGTGTGTGATAGTACTCCAGTGAAACCACCACCACCTTCCTGGTGCAATTCACTATAAATTTTTAAAAAAGTATTTTCTCTTTCCTTAGACCCTAAGCATGTAAATTAATTGCATATTTTTTAAAATATCAGAAAATTTGTTTTTGTGCTTCAAAGGGTTAAAATGCATAATAATAATTTTATTTGGAAAATAATAGAAATTTTTATAATTAAATCTAATTATCATAAAGGTAATTTTTACCAACAACAATATTTTTTTAATTCTCACTTATTATAAAAGTGTTTTACTGCACAAATTTCATGAATTCCTTTTTTATATATAGAGCAAATTAAGTTGGGTTGAGCAAGTTAAGTTCATAAACCATTTTTTTACTGTATGTTTCATGCTGCTGCAAGTTTCACTCAAACAATTTTTCTAAAGGAAACTTTTTACTTATCTTCTATTTTTACTAAGTCTTCCAGAGTTATTTATACTTGCTATCCATTCCTTCTCTTAAAACATCAGTAATGCTGAAGTTAATTGTAGTCTTAAATTTTTTTACTCAGACAATTTTCCGAATTTTTTTACATTAATGTTTAACACCATTCTGACAAAAATGTTAAAGACATAAAATATTTGAGAGTTTTTCTTTCTTCGAGATGTGTTTATAACATTTTACTTTGCATCTTGATAACAAAAAATCCCAAACAGTAGTTTGAAACAGAATCTCAAATCATCAGGAACTTGATTCTTCATTTATGATGTCTTTTCTGAAGAAGATACTGCTTTATAATAGTGATGATAAATACCGACTAATGATTTATTTATACTCAATTTGTGTTGTGTCATATTTTTCTTGAAAAATTTTATCAGCATAATCCATTAAGAAGTTGAATTTACCACATGGATCATAAACTGAATGTACTGACGTTGTCAGGAGAATCGGGGAAACCAAAAAAAACAAAGATTTTAAAAATCATCTTAAAAAAAGCAGGAAAAATGCAAGGAAATTCATTGAAAATTCCATAAAACCGGGAATAAACAGGGAATTTTAAGTTTTTTAGTTACTTTTTTTTTATTTGAAAAATACTGACTTCTGAACATAGTAAGAATAAAAGATCGTTCTATAGCACCAAAATTGGAACAGCTTTGTAATCCCGTAAACTCGTCCCCCCCCTTTTTTTATAGCTCAATTTAATTTTGAAGACAGTTTAATAAGACAGTTGATTTCCTTTCTTGAGATTTATGGACTGGAGAGATCAGGATGTCCGAGATTGCTATAACTGTGTGTGTGAGAGAATAGAATAAATTTCTTTATCAGGAATGGTAACATTCGATCTGCGGACGCATTATGTTGGTGTTTAGTCACTCACATGTGAGTTTATTGAATGGTTTGACTCTTTATATTTAAAAAAATTTAAGGTCTATCTAAAAAAAAAAAAATTGTATTCTGGAGTGCTGATGGCTCTCCTTGGGAATCGTTTAGTGTTAATAGCCCTTTTCCTCCTACTTCCTTGAAAAGGGCAATTTGAACAGGAGGTGAGACTTTAAGTTATGGATACAACAAAATTTAAATGATTTGCAAATGGGAAAAAAGAAAGAAAGTAAAGTATAAAAATTAACCTAAACTGTTTTAAAATTATCCAGAATTATTTTGGATGGTGTATAATGAAACTCGTATTACAATTTGCAAAAAAGGAAAAAGAAAATTATATAAAACAGTTTGTCTTTTTTTTTTTTTATCTCAACCAATTTAGTCTGAATAGTGAGTTGGAAGTGTTGTTGTTCACAACCTGGGGGCTGCTTATAAGAGAATATAGTATAAAATTTTTCTTCTTTTGCATACAGCTTAACTAAGCTTCTTTCTTCCAATGGCCAAGGAATTTCATTCATTACTGAAATTGAACTCATTAACACGAAATAGTTGTGGATCATTTTATAATCAATGAAAAATATTATTATATTTAATTATTGAAATAATTAAAAAATGTTGTAGATATTTAACTATTTAATCTGCATAAAATGAAATAAAATTTTTGAAAATATTTCTTATTATAATGTATTATTAATATGGTCACTAAGGAATCCAAGTACCTACAATCTTTTTGAAGGAAATAATTTTACAAAATTGTCATTTTTTCCCCAGCACAAATAAAAGAAGAAAAACCCAAAGAGCTTAAGGATCTAGAATGTGATTTATGCAAAGATGTTGTTGCTAAAGTTGAGGAAATTATGAAGAATAAAAAGACTGAAGTAAGGTTCATTAAGACTTGTATTTTATTACTTTGAAAGCCAAAGTAAAATTTATATTTGTTAAGATATAAGATTTGATAAGATAAGAACAAGGGTAATTTTTCATCTTTTATTTTATTTCATTTATGGAGCATCTTTATTGAATGGTTTAGTTTCGATTTTTTTTAGAGATATTTTGAAATTCCAATTTAACAAGAAAGTATAGATCATAATTGTTATCCTTCTTTTATTTTTATTTAAAACTTAAGATTGGTATAAAATTAAATCATTCTTTTTTTGTTGCTTTAAGAACAATATCTGATGAAGAATGAGCTTCTTTAGTAACATTATTCATTCTGAATTTTAGTGCAGTCCAGGATGATTCAAATTGACATTACAAATAAAATTGCAAATTTGTCACAAACTGCCAAACTATTACATTGTGCCTGTTTAAATACTTTAGCTTGTAAACACAATATATTTAAAAGTAATGTATATATTTGCCCAGAGATTCTTATTGATTATCAATAATTGATATTCTGCAGTAAAAAAGTTGCTTGAAATGAAAGTATATTTTATGGAATCTTCTGGTGTCTTAAAATATGAAATCAGTTGTGGTTTCCATACATATAGTTGAATGTATACTGTCAAATTGATATCATTTACTTTAGAACTTCCACCTTTCTAAAATTGAAGATTGTTTAAATATAAACCTGGATAAATTTGTTGTGCAATATTTGGCAGCTTTCTGAAGTTGTCCTTGATTGTGTTAAATACCTTACTTTTTTTTGGCAGGATGAGATTAGAAATGCATTGGACAAAGTTTGTTCCTACTTACCGTCTTCCCTTGCCACAAAGTGTGAACAGTTTGTGAACAAATATACAGAGCTATTGATTGATTTAATATCTCAAGATCTATCTCCAGGCCTTGTTTGTGCTGCCATAGAAATATGCCCAGGTAAACTGCGCGTTGATATTATTGAATCATGATACACTTCTTTTATTATGCAATTGAAATTAGTTATATCGGTCTTTAGGAAATGAAGCAAATGAATACATTTTTCATTAGAAATGACAAATATTTCAATGATGAATAAAAAATGTTTTAATAACAACTTCTGCTTAATTTAATGTTTACAAATCGTAAATAAACTTCTTTATATATCAAATAATTCTTGCATATATCCAAAATAACTCATGATTTTTTAGAAGCAGTTCTGAATATATATATAATATTGTATTCTAGATTTCCTTCCATTTTTAATATAATCTCCTTTCCATTTTTAAAGAGTTCATTGTGTGTGCTTGTGAATTTTTATGCTCAGTATTCAACTGTATATTTTATTTTCTTAAAAATTAATGGATACACTGTCTTTAAAATTTATTGCAGTTTTACCCACTTAGAAGTATAATTTTTCAGTTTATATATAAAGATAAAATGTTGCAAATTTTGTAACATTTAATATAAAGTTTGAAATGAAAGCAAAAAAATGATGGTTGCAATTTGAAAAGCATTTTAATACTGTATGCTTTCTTTTTAAGAGAACATTTAGATTTTCAAACTGTAATTAATTTAATTTTATTAATTTTTATGTTAAATGAGAAAACTTGAATTCTTATAACATCTGAATAATATGCAGATTAAAATGCCTATGAAACTAAACTATGTCTATGAATCCATATCAATCCCTGAAATCAGAAATACAGTGATTATAAAAAGTCTTGGACATGCTCATTTTGTTACTCAATTTTTGTGCATGACTTAATTTTCCATTATGAAATTATCATACTGAACTATTGATATTGATTCTAATATATTTTTTCATGCTGATTTTAAATCTGATACAAATATTTTTCTAATATAATTGTCTGGATAAAAGAATATATAGTATGTACAGAATTACAAAATATTGGTGGTAGAATAATGCATACATTTATAAAAACATACTTTGAAAATTATATGGCTGTTTCATGTTTGAACATCAATATTTTTTGAACCAGCCATTTGCTTTAATTTTGGCTTTACATTTTTTTCACATGGAATATCTCAATTTCACAAGAAGTTCTTTCATGGCAACATGGTTGAAGGAAAATATTAAAATTTCAGTTAACTCATGTTTGTGTAAACCTTTCTTTCTTTGAAATATCATAACCAATTGCATACCATAGGCTCTCTATCAAATTAAAATACAGAGACTACCTTGAACACTTCATTCTATTCACAACATTTTCTTCCAATCGTTTCTGGACTAATTTTGCATAGTGTATTAAACAATATTGTCCTGAAAGTTTCATGAACGATCCTCTAAAGCATCTTTCACTGATGATAGCAATTTGTTGTATAGTATTTTAATGTAATGCCTGGCTTTCACTGTTTTGTTTACGATGGGAAGCCTTCCAAAATCACTGGAAGACTTGCAGCCCCATCATCACTATTGTAAGATACTTAACTGTGGGATTCAGGCAGTGAGAGCTGAATTCCTCACGAGTGTGGCGTCTTATATAAACAGTACTTTGGCTACCAGAAATATGAAGCCGACTTTCATCATTAAATAGTATCTTTTCTCAATCTTCATAGTCGATACAAGGCAATTGGCCCACACCATTTATCTCTTATGGTGAAATTGATCAACAATGGTTTTGGGCAAATTTGCTTTGCCTATTATCCAAATGCAAGCAATTTTCCTGTTAGTTCTTGAACATGCATTCAGTACCAAATTTCGTTGTGTGAAAAGTTGTGGTGAATTAAGCTATCTATTTGTAAATGAAATCTTAGCTTGTTTTTATATAGAGTTGTTTTTCTTGGTCATCTGCATTATAATTTGTTTCACAATATATTTTCAGTGCTCTCATGACAGTTGAAAAATCACATACTACTTTAGCAGCAATTTGCGGTGTAGGATAACCTTTCTTCAAAAGTATTGTTTTGTACATTTTATTATTAGACAGAAATAAATATTTATTCAAAATTCCAATATATTCTTGAGCTTGCTGTAACTTTTTGCTCCCAACTTATTATCACTACTGCTCTCTGATTGGTTGGAATATTTAAGTTTTTCATTGGTTAAAAAAATAAAGTCACTCTTTATAAGAGTGATTTTGCTTGTCTTATCATGCTTATTACTTGTGATTGTTTTATGTTTTTTTGTTTTTGAAATTTTTACTGTACATGAATTTTACAGAGAGATTTGAAATCGGCATGAAAAAATATATTAGAATCAATAACAATAGTTAATATAGTATCATAATTTCATAAAGAAAAATTAATTTAAATAAAAAACTTAGGCAAAAAAAAATGAGTATCTTCAGGACCTTTCTGTCACTACTATAGATGATATGAAATAAGATTCATTGAATAGCTGTTGTATAGAGTAGTAGATCATTGTGGATGAAGATGGAACCTTTCAAATTTTTCAGCATTTATTGGCAAAAATAAAATAAAATCATCTGAATTTAAATTATTTAAGATTTTATTAAATAAATATTTTAAAACATTTTGGAAGCAAATTATTATTTAATTTTATTATTTGATTTATTTATTAATATTGGAGTTTTTTTTAAAAAAAAAAAGTATTTTTATTGATTTCTTGATTGCAAGATGAACATTTATAAAGCTGTGCTGAAATTGCAACAATTTAGTAAATTAAATTTTCAGTTGATGAAACAATTATCAAATTCTTTTACGAAATTAAGTTTTAAAATTTTGTCATAAGATTAATTGTATAATTGATATAAAAATAGTATTTCAAGGACAGAATGTTTGAAGAAATTATTTTAAAGTGTGTCATTTTTCTAATTATGCATCTTTCAGATTTTATTTTATTCTTTCTAATTGATGCAAAATGTTTGGTTTATTTACTTATTTAAATGAAAATTTATTTTAGTATTATTAAAATTTGATGGAAAAATAGTCTGGAAATTTTTTTCCATACTATTTATTTTACAAAATATTTTATTTTGTATTTCAGAAGAACCTGGCTTATTACAATGGAAGTCAAAAGGTTTAATTTTTATTTGTTTTGCTAATGGATGCTTAGTGCCGCTTTTGGACTTAATTTATATAAAACATTGCATTCCATTTTACAATTTGCCATTGATTGAACTTTCTTTTAACACTTTACGATGCTTGCCATACTTATATTTTTTTGCATTGCTATGGTAATTTACTGGCAAATTTATGGTATTTGCTTATTTTTTTTCAATGCTTAGCTAATATTTTAATATTTGAGGCATATTTTAATTTTTTATTATTATTATACTCAACATCCCCTCTTTAAACTTTACTAATATTTTTGCTTTTTATTGTGACTTTTTTCTTCTAACATCAAAATTTTAAAATCACAAAGAATACTAAACTTTCTTCTTATTTAATGATTGTTCTTTATTTACAATAGTAGTCCATTATTTTTTTTGTTTTGATTTATGTACTTATCAATAAAATTTATCTTATTTTATCACCACTATTACAATAATTCCCTTCTACATTAATTAAGTTACGCAAAACAGAGCACTCTTCAGTAATGCTTATAATTTCAAATGTTTCTAGGCATGTTTTAATTTTCAACTGAAGTTTTCTAAAATAATATAAATGTAGATGAGGAATAAAAGAAAAATAATATAAAAATGCCAATTTCATACTTTTTTAGTGAGTAAATTATAAAACAATTTGTTTATTTAGAATTTCTTTTTGTCTGAAATTGAATAATTATTTTGGTATTTTTATATTATACAAAAATGTAAAGAATACATTATCAGAATGATGAAAAAGAACTTCATTGCACAGAGTATATTTAATGATTCATTCTGACTTTGACAGTTTTTCTGAAATAATTGAATCAATGTTTCTATTATGGGGCATTCATATTGATCCATTGTAAGTTTAATTATTAGTAATTTTAAATAATAATTAATCTTATAAAATTTATGTTCCTAACAAATGGATTGTTTGTCTTTTCAGTGGCTGATGTGGAATGTGAGGGATGTCAATATGCTCTACATTTCATTCAAAATATCCTCATGAGCAATGAAACCAAGGTTTTTTTTTTACCTTCTTTGTTTCTTTACTCATGCTAGATATTTTAATTAAATATTTTATGTTATTTGGTTTTAGTTGACTTATGAGCAAAGTGTTTTAAGCTTCCATTGTTGATGGACGAATAACTCATACTATTGTCAATGCCTTGTATCATTCTGTTCTTTTTATTAGGCTTTCCCTAATTTTCTGTTCTTATCTTTATATGACTATTTATATCATAGGAATGAAAAGAAGTATTTAAAAATAGATACACTGTAAAAAATTTCCACCTTTGCTTGATTTAAATTGAATCTTAACTATAAGCACAGCAAAATTTCAGAAGTTTGATTGAAAACTTACTTTATATTGAAACCTACTTAATATAGAAAATAATGCAAATATTCAATTATGGTGAAAAGGTAGGATATTAGTAGCAAGAGTGGAGATGATTTGATTTTCTTTTCAACTAATAAAATATACTTAAAACATTTTTTAAAAATTCATTAAAAGGAGGAGAAAAAACTATTCAGCAAAAATATTGACTTTATTGAAAAAATAATTTTTTAAAATTATAAGATAACATAAAAATTATTAAATTTATTATTATTTTCAGAGGGTATTGCAAAAAAGCCAAAATTTTTGTTTAATGTTTAATTAATTAAAATTAAAAACAAAATTACTCTGAGGTGTTCATTCCCACCTTGACCAAATTGGTATCTTTATATCAAATGGTCTGCCCTGCAGTGTGCCAACTCACACTCTCTTACAATATACATAATTTTTTTTACACTTTTATAACAAACTATGGCAATTGATTTAATAGTAGAAATTGCATTAATAGATAGAATATAAATATGGAAAAAGTTAAGGAATTTGGAAAAATCACAATGATTTAATATTTTGAATAACCTTTCTACTTACAAGCCATTATGTAGCCATATATGTAGAACTATTTCACGATGTCACTTATGATTATAATCTCCGATTTTCATCAAGCAATATGTATTTGTTTTTCAATTGCAATAGATTTTTTTTCTCCTTTGCTAAAATTGGTTTAAAAATTTTTAGGGGATTTTTTAAAAAATTAATTACAAGGCTTCTTCTAGCCTACTAAATTTTTCTAATATCAATAAGTTAAGACTGAATGTAAATTAGATGCTTTTTATTCTTCATAATTTTTTTAAAACTTAGTTTAGATTTGCATGTTTTGTTAGTTGTTTAATGATTTTATGATGTTTTTAGTTTTCTTATTTTAAATATACTTATGTGATATATTAGTTTTATGTTAATATATATATTTTTTAAATCTTAATTCTTTCTTGCCAAAAATTGCCTGTTAATTAAGTATGAATTTGCATTTCTAAGATTTATAAATTTATCATGTGGTTTTAAATGGATAAGTTGTGCAACTATCATTGTTCTGTGATCTCTGAACATTGCAAGAATAAAAGATAGTAGCAACAGCACCAAAAATGAAACAACTGTGTGATCGCAAAAACTCGCCCCTTTTTCTCAGTACAGACCAGTCTAATTTTGGTTTCGGAGACAGTTGCTCTCTTTCCATGTGATTTCTGGGTTGAAGCTAATGAGGATGTTTCAGAGAATCGAATGCATTTCTCTGGTGAGAAGAGCAATATTCAATTTGTGGATGGTATTGGGTTGCTCATGCTTAAGTTTATTGTATGGTTTGTTTATTATTAAGAAATTGTGGGCTCATTCAGATAAGAGCAGAGATTTTTTTGTTTAAAAAAATGAGTTGCTCATATTGAATACAGATTTGACAGATAAAATATCAATTCTGACTTTGCCTGAATAGGTTAGAGAAGTTCTACAAAATCCGTTTGCTGTATAAAGTTCACTTTGCAATTAGATAATAAGCCTAAGTAATATGGGAAAAGAGTCATGACAAAAGAGGAAAACTTACAACACTGTGTGCCGGTTCAAAAGAACCATCATTGATGCTGGACTTAGTATCTCAAAGGAATGACACATCATGACCAAAAACGTCTGATTTAATGTCTGAAAATAAACTGATTTTTAACTGTTTAGTTTAATCAAGATAAAATAAACTAAACACTGATTTTAAAAAAAAATTTCCTCGATTTGCCACTAGTGGTAAATTATAAATTTTGTCAGGATAAATATGAAAATCTTTTCATTTTTGTTAAACATTTAATGAAAAAGAAGTACAAGAAAGTTACAAGAAGTATAATCGAAGCAGCAAAAGCATTCCACATTTATATTTAATAAATCTTGATAATCCTAAAAATCTAAGGCTGAGTGGAGGGGGGGAAAAGATATTTGAATAATTACTACAAGTTTCTTGATTACTAGTGGAAATACTGAAACTGGAAAAAAAAAAAAAAGATAATTTTAATATGTGGGAAAAATACTATAAAAATATTTGAGCACATGTCCAAAACTTTTACAATTTCAAAAACTGCATCTTGTTGTAATTCATGTTTATTGAAGAACCTTCCTTTTTCCATACATTAAAACTATAATTGTTACTCTCTTATAATTAGCACAAAAATGCTGTTTGTTATATGACTGCTTTCCTTTTATATTGCATATATGTACAGGTAAAATTATATATTTTTCCAGATTGAATTGGCAACCTGGTGCATACATGCATGTTTTCTTCAAGTTGATTTCTTGACATTTCATTTATTAAATTCTTCATTATTTACTTATTGATTATCTGAATTTATTTGGAATTATGTCTCAGGTGAAAAACCAGATTAAGTATTCTATTATTGTCAATTCAAATCAGCTCAGTTGCATTGCTCTACTTTTTAGAAATGTAATGTGACACAATAATAAAATTAGGATACTAAAGCGAATTTCAATTGTCTGCAGGACAATTATGCCAGCTTTCAAAACTAAAGCAGGTTATAAACTTGTTAGAGGTGTTATATTGGTTATGAAAAACTTATGATATTTATTTGGTAAATTATGTATTATCAGTATTGGAAGAATTATATGTAGATAACTTGGCAAATTAGTAATTAAAATATTGAAGATAACTTCTGCCAAATTTATAATTATAAAATATATGAATATTTTTTAATATGTAAAATTTTGATGCTGTTATGATAAATGATGATGAAATGGATAAATCTGAAAATATTGAATAGTGATATGCTGGCTAGTGGACAACATTTTGCCTCTTAAAACTAAATTACAATCTTAGTTACAGAAACATAGTGTGGCAATTTACATACATCTCAACCATTATAATGGGTTATCTTGGCTTGTACCTAGAATTCTTAGAAATTGTATTGAAAATATTGCTTAAAGTTTCATGTCTTGTATTTACTAACATTAGATTTGTTCATTTCTTAATAAACTCGGGAGTTTTGAAAGGATGCTGATATTAAAGGGTAAAAGTATAAAAGCCACAAATTCTCTTTTAATTTTGAATTCCCCCCTCCCCCTGAAACTTCGTGGATATAACTTAAACTGATCTAATTCTTCTTTCAAAGGGAAAAGTAAAAGAGTACGTCAAACGCTTATGCAGTGTTTTCCTACCTCAAACTCTTGCTGGCAACTGTGAGGCTTTTATTGATGAGTATGGCGACTCCCTGCTCGTCCTTGTTGCTCAAGAAATTGATCCTAGTACCATGTGTTACAAAGCAGGATTGTGTAAAAGCAATGCTATCATATCACAGCTGGCAGCTGATGGTAAGAGAATTTTTAATTATTGCTAAATGTAATGTATATCTATGTGAAATTATGAATCATGATTATTCAAAACTAAATTAAGATATACATTAGTAATAATTAAGGTAGTTGCTTGCAAGAAGTGACTTCTTTTTCATATTTTTTATTTCTAACTAAATCGTTATGTTTTTATAATTTATTATTATTTTATCCTTCCAGCCTCTTATTCTATTTTTACTTCAAAGTTAGATAATTAGATTTGAATTTTATCAGTTCAGAAAAACTTCTTTGCTATTTGAATAGAACAATAACACTGAAATTACTAAATAAGTTCAGGTTATTTAATTATTTATTAACGTATCATATATATATATATATATATATATATATATACACACATAATTTATTAATGAATTAATTTTGATGAATTATTAAATGCATTCCTGAAAGCTGGGGTATAAAAGTAATCAAATACATAGTGTATGACTTATGTATTAGTATTTTTGTTTTAAAAATGCATTCTTCATAGAAAAAATAATCTCGTGAGTAATTGAAATATCTTTATCAGTGGCCGTTCCTAACTTGAATAACTTCCAAATCGATGAATGCTCTGTTTGCACCACAGTAGTAGACTATGTGGATAAACTCTTGGAAGAAGATGATGTAGATAAGGAAATAACTCATCTGGTTGAGAAAGTGTGTGTTGTGCTTCCAACTTCTTTCAGGGACAAGTGTAGCTCCATGCTTGAGACCTATGGCCCTTATATTCTACAAATGATTGGGCAGGTGGCCAACAGCAAGCAACTTTGCCAGGTATTTCAGATTGTAGTAACTAATTAGTTCCTAAAATAATATTTGGGGGGAGGCATGAAAGCCTCTTTCTCATGTAATAACTGTTTTGTGTTTCAAAAAAGGCATATAATTTTCTTATAAATGATTACTATATATATTTGATTTCATTTTTAATTATATTTATCCTAGTATGATTGTTTTATGTTTCAAAAAAGGCATATAATTTGCTTATAAATGATTACTATATATATTTGATTTCATTTTTAATTATAGTAATCATAGTATGTCATTTAAAAATCTTAGCTATTAGATTTTTAAGATTCTTATGTTGAATGAGAGTAAGTAAAACAAGTCCATAAAAATGCATAAATTTTATTGTGGCTTTATTTATTTATCTGTAATTGCAGTTATAATTAATGTTAAAAAGTTTGCTATAATGATTTTATTAAAATTTCTTAAATCAATAGTCAGTTGCTAAAAATATCTACTTCTGAAGAAGCAATTGAATAATTTTTATTGTAGCTAAAAAGTTGAAATCTAATAGTTGTATTTTATTTTAAAAATAAATAAATAATAAAAAAAATTGAAATATTGCAAATTTCAAGTTATCATGTAAGAATTTTTTTTTTTAATCCCATGATTATATTAAAGTACATGCGTCAACTTTTAAAAAATGCAATGCTTTTTTTCTTTTGAGATTGACGAGAGCTCCAAAATTTTTTTACCAACCAAGAAAAAAGTGAAAAGCAAAAATCCAGTTTAAAATATATGACGTATATTTGCAGCAATAATTAACTTATATTTTTAAATTTCAGATTTTGTCAGTGTGATGGCAACATATTGATAAAAGCTCTCTTTTTTCCCAACTCACGCATAATGTGTTCGTGCAGCTTAAATTTTATTTATATTTTGTGGAAAATAAGTGATAAAAATTTATTAAAAATAGAAATTTAATTTATATATTAGTTAAAATATTAGTATCATTGAAAAGATAATTTTTTGAACTTCAATACAATGTAAAAATCATTTTTGTGCTGTAATATTTTCAGAAGTTATAGTGAAAAAACACCAAAAATTCGCTTAATTTTTAATTAGTTAAAATTCTAATTAAAGATTTTAAAAAATAGATCCAACATGCACATTCCGGACCTCCAAGATATACCTGTGTCAAATTTGGTTGCTTAGGTCAAACGGTTTATCCTGTAGAGCGCTAACATATACGCACACACGCATTGAGCCTTTATTATAAATATAGATATTATAAAAGACAATAAAAAACATTTCCTCCTTTTACTTTTTAGAGAATATCGTATTTCAAAATTTTTTCTCTTCATATAGATACATGCTGAAAATTACACTTTTATATATTTAATTTGCAATAATAGTTGATTTATTTTTTGATTTTAATTTCTGCCAATGTGATGGCAACAAGTTAATAAAAACTTTATTCATTGCGTACATGATTTCGAGCTTCCATTTGTTGCCTACACATTTTGAGGCTTCATAAACCTCAAACCAAAACATGTTCTCACATCATAATAATGTCATTTTCTAATGTTATCTGTTAGACATATTGATTTCAAATTTTAACATTTAAAGCAGTGAACCACATCTTTAAACATAACTAATTTTTTGACTGTATTAATTTCAGCTATTTTAGTTAACTAAATATTTGAAGAGTTTCGCTAAAATGAATTTAAGCCTTTTAGACGTTTTGTTTCTTAACCCATAATTATAAAGTAATTCAATAATTAGACCTCCCTTTTCTTTCTTTTTTTAATTTTTCTGAAGCTGCGAGGTTTGTAGAATGTTAGTATCAAGACTAAATTCTGCAAAAAAAAAAAAAAAAAAAAAACCCTTTTATTATTTGATTTGAAAAGCCTTTTTTAACTGATCATTTGAAAACAATGCTCATATGGGACTCATTATAATTAAAACTAATTTAATTGAAAAATTTGATTGCCTTTTATGAAATAGATGTTACATCTACCTCAGTTTTAAGTTTTATGTAGTTATGTTAAACTGTTAGTTATTGGCATGTATTCACCTGAAAAAAATGCTTTAAATGAAATAAAGAATGATTTTTTTATGCTATATTAATAAATACATGTACTGCTAAAGAAATTATAAATTTGTATTTTTATACTGAATGTAGCTCCAGTCATTAATTGTGTTTAATGAAAATAAATTTTGCACATTAACATTTTAGTCACACAAAAATTTTTTTTTCCTGCAACTAAAACTGTCCAAATTATGAAAGTTAAATTTTGTTATTTTAGACTACTTCCTTGCATTGATATTTAATTATACATATTTAATTATACATATGTTGATATTTAATTGTTGATATTTAATTATACATATATAATTTATTGCCTTTCTGCAGGAGATTGATTTGTGTCCCAGACAGCCAGGGCAGGTCCATTTAATTGGAGGTGCCAAGTGCACTTTTGGACCTTCTTACTGGTGCCACTCCCCTGCTCATGCAGCTGCATGCAAGGTGAATCTCTTTCATGTTCATATATTCTTTTTATAATTTATTAGAAATGGGTGGATAATTTGTTATCAAAATTGATGAACTGTTTATTGAATGATTTGAAATATTAAAGTAAGAAACATTATATCTATATTCCCTTAATGTAATCTAGAAATATAATATAGCTCTTCCTAAATAATGTATTGGGGGAAAAATTTTAATGATTAAAAAAGAAATTCTAATGCATTGAAATGCAAATTTACAAATTGTCCCTTAAAGACAAGGGTGACTAATGTGGAACTGTAGCAGCCTCAACTTTTTTTGATGCATAAATTGAATTCTTTTAACAATCAGACACATTTAACACTTCCATTTTTTTTTGGGGGGGGGGGAACAAATGCAAATGCAATAAAAAAAAAGTTGAAAGAGAAAACTTCTGGAAATCACAAATTTTATCTGTTGCACACATTGCATAGCTGTGAAAAAATTCCATGCACATATTCTAATAGATTAAGTACACTGCCAAAATGTTTTTGAAATATTAAACAAAAATTAACAAAAAAATAATAATAAATAAAATAAAGTAGTTTAAAGTATCACCATTGCCCAGTAATACAGAATCTATGAATTTCAAAATTGTCACCATTTTTTAAATTTATGAATATAATATAATTAAATCATAATTCAATGATAAAAGTAGAAATAAGACATAAAACAAAGTGTGAGAGAATTTCATATATTTTTTTCATTCCTATTACCAAGTTAAACACTTTTTTAGTTTAGTTTCAGTTTGTATTTTTGTTATATTTTTTACTTGTATTTAATATTGTGTGTGTGTGGTACACACACATGCATTTATTTAATCATTTATGAATATAAATGTTATTTGAGAAATTAATGAAATGAAGGAAAAGTTGCATGAAAATGAAATTGGTATCATTTTTTAATAATACCGATTTTGATATTTTTTGTGGCATAAAATTTTTTATATTTTTGGTGTTATAAAATTTGATATTTTTGTTGGTATAAAAATATTTCTTCTTTGAGAATTTGTTCTAAAATTCTACAGTAAGATAAGAATTTGGGTTAATTTCTATGTAATATTTAATTAACTTTCATACTTTGGAAATTTGACAGTATTCTTTATTTTCAATATTTTTGTAATGTTTGATTGAATTGGGCTTGTTGTTTAATAGAATGCATGGTTTGTTAAGACTTATACCATATATATAATATATATTTATATATTTTTTTTTCTTCCCCAGGCTGAAAGCTACTGCTGGAGTAAAGTGTGGGTGAACTGAATGAGCTTGCTTCGACTTTTTCATTATTATTTGTTTTTGTACAAGGTTGTAACTTAGACAATGGACTTATTGAATGAGGCAGTCGTTTCATGCAATTCTACTTATGTTTTTTTATTTTTATGTTTAATTTTATTTTTTTAAAGTCACAAAATGTGATTAATCCAAAGAAAGCTCTCTTGGTTGCCATAAAATGATTGTAACTATTTTACATTTGGTTAAAATAATAAAAGTTTTTTGGTAGTATTTTGTAATCTTTTTGTTTTCTGGTATTTAGAAAATGTATAGCATTGCCGTATCAAAAGACTTAATCCTGGTTGAATAATTAGGCTTAAAGGAGTTGGAATCCTCTATACCAACAATGTTAAATTGACTCTTTTTGATGTACCTTTTCTGAAAATATATTATAAATACATTTTTGAATTTTGTAATTTTTTTTTGAAAAGACATAGTAAAATTCAAACATTTTTGATACAAAAAAATTGTGGAAATTAAATTATTGAATTTTTTACAAAAAAATCCAGTATATATTAACAATCATAATGAAAAGCCCATGGAAAAATTACATATCTACGAACAGTAGTTTCTGAGAAAAAGTACTTTGCATAAGCAAACTTCACATTTTGAGAAAAATCCATTTTAATGCAAAAACACTTACTCATCAGAACATTCCTTTGTCATACTCTAGATTAACCTCAATTTTTTTAAAGTTATCATCTTCCAAGTTTCTTTTAAGTCTTTTTTCTTTTCTAATCTACTTTGTATTTTGTAAGCAGGTGTGTCTCGCTTTTAACAATCTCTTCTTGTCGAGGCGTTTCATTGCTAGCGCTATATAATCTCTTGGATCAATATTCAGTTTTTTCAAAATTTGAAGATTTTATACATTGCCTGTGTTAAATGATGATACTGCATCATAAATACCCAAACACAGGACTTCTAATTTTTCTTTGGTACATGAGGCCATATCATGTTATTGAAACTTTAGTTGGGATTTTGGATGCTCATATGCAAGCATTTTTTAAAAAGTCTGGATCTGACAGATCTCTAAAAATTGACCTCATTGCCTCCACAACAGCAACAGATAAACTGTTATTATGATGGTAAGTTTCTCCAAGCAACTGGGCCTTTTTAAATTTACATCACATATCTGCATCTGATGGATAGAATCCGTGGTTTCTCATCAGTTTATGGATGGAAAAGTATCAGTATGAAGAATTTTATGTGTGGCGGTGGAAGATTCATAATGCCACAGAACGTCTTTGCAGATTGTGCACCTTTGTCAGTACACCTCATAGTGTATACTAACCTGTTGTTAATTATTTGAAATATTCTCATACTTCTGTGAATTAAAAAAGGTATACTCGTATTTACATAAAGGACAATCCAAATAAAATTGAACTTCTGCATCACAACTGTTTTCATTCAGTGTCAATCGAAGTCCTGTTTTTTCACAGTTCAAACATTTTACTGTTTCAGGAGGGGAAGAAAAAAATAACCAGGTTAAAATATTAATATTTACAATAATATTCCTAAATCCTGAGCTGGCATCTTTAGAATATGAAATATCCATATTTATCAATTTCTTTTCACTGGAAGATGAATTAAATCTGTCATTAGAATGGTTTGCACATTCTGCAGAGTTTCTTGCAGGTGTAACTGGATTGTATTCTTACTTTATTAAAATGCCGTTTATGCTTTTGAAACACTCTACTTGTATATCTAGACATTATAAGATCTATGAAATAATCTAAAAGAAAAAACAGCTGGATATTGAATAAAGCTATTGATAGTGCATAAACATTTCAAAGATCAGAATAAAAATCAAGAAGCTAACATAGATTTTTCAATCAAGAATCGGTGAGGGGAAAAAGAAATAATATGAGGCTAAGCTTATAGTGAAAGATAAATGTTTCAACTGTTAAAATGGAAGATTGTTTACATTTTTGGCCCTTTAAATGGACATGGCTCTCTCTTGATGGTAACTTAAAACTAGATTTTTGAGGCTTCTAATTATCATAGAGATTAAAAGAAAACATTTTTAGAAAGGTAAAAGTCTAAAGAATTTAAATATGAAAAAATCTCAAATCATCCTTTTTTTGCGAAGATTTTGAGTTTCCAACACCCCTTAAAAATTTATATTTGCATTTGTGTATGCATGTTTCGTTTGTATGTGGACACAATAATTTAAAAACAGAATATGATAGATGGATGAAATGTGTCCTCTGCACTTGCAATTTTATGTCTGTATTAAATTGTAGATTAATGAAAAGCAGAGCCATGCGAAGCCATCCCTGACAAACTGCCAAAGCTGTGCATCATCATATTTTAATTAAATCTCTTATGCATAACTCGTTTGGTTAGGATTCTTTCAAAAAAATATTTTGAAACATTACACTGTGGCGAATGTTGAAGTTATGTTAGTAACCTTATGTGTATTTTGTTTGTTGTATATATGAATCATCTTAATAGAGTCAAGTCTTGATATGATGGATACTATTAAAAATATAAATATCTAGTTTCATCTGTTTTCTGAACTTTATGATATTGTAACATTTTCCTGTTGTAAACGACACAGGCAGATATTAAATCTTTTATTCATCTTTAGCTTTCAACTGTGGGAAAACAACAGGATTGCATATTTAATAAAACTTTGAAAACGATTTGAATATAATAACAATGAAATTTATTGAAAATTATTTTTAAAAATGTTTCTTTTTAAATTGGCTAAAATTCACCAGCAATGTTTGAAATGTAATTGCTATATAAATTGACATGAAGTTTAGAGAAAATATTGTAATCGTGAGAAAATTTGAACGTGAGATTTTGATAAATCTCCATATTTTGATCCCTTTTATTCGAAAAACACATTTTTGGAGAATGTTTGTGACAAAGATAGCTCGAAAACGCTTTGACGGATAAAATGTGGTTTATGTTCTACGTAATATTTGTAGATTTATATCGGATTTTTAGCGGGATCTATTTTTATGAAGTGACATAACTACAAGTTGAGCTACATGGTGAGGACGGATGTTGTCATCCATAAACACGAATTCTGCACCCATGGCTCCCCGAAACAAACGTACATGTTGTTCCAGAATGAAGTCCCGATAGATTTGGCCTGTCATGGTTCCAATTTGAACGTGCAGATCAGTTTTGGAACCCAGAATAATTCCTCCCCAAACGAGCAATCCTGCATCACCATAACGGTGTCGTTCAATGATGTTCTCTTGGTAGTAACGAGTACCTGGCGCTCTCCATATGAAAGTGTCCGGCGATAATCAGACTGCACTAAACCTGGAATCGTCGGGAAACACCACACAAGCCCACTATTTCGGTGTCCACAATGCATGCTCTCTATTCCAGGCTAACCGCATGCGACAGTGGTTTGGTTTGGTTTAGTTATATTAACGTCCCGTTTGAAGCAACACTTGGGATATTTTGGGACGGTCCTCGTAATTTTGAACCGCGGTCAGATGACGAGGACGACACCTGAGCTGGCACCCCCCTCTCCACACCACACCAGCGGGAGGACGTTTGGTCAGAACGGATTTAACGTGCAACAGACCCCCTTACACGACGGTTCTTCGGTGGAATCGGGTCTCGAACCTGAAACCCTCCGGTTCCGAAGCCGAGACCTTACCACCAGGCCACCGCGGCCTCCATGCGACAGTGAGATGCAGTAAGTGGAACACATCTGACAGGCCTACGAGCATATAGTCCAATCAACCATAAGCGTCCGTACATGAGCTGCCTTGGAACTGTCGTACCAGTGGCTGAAGGGAGCTAGCGAGACATGTCTGAGAGCTAGTGATACAGGTGCTCCATCTGTATCTTTTGGCAGAAACTACCAAATGCTATAATGTTGTAACTCTGGGGCGACCTGTGCTGTAACGTCTACGCACATTACCATCATTTTGGAATCGTTGCCAAAGCCTGGAGATGACACTCTGGCCGATTCCAAGTTCCTCGGATACTTCCAGATGGGTACGCCCACATTCCAGATGGCCGATAATTCTACCACGTAAAAAATCATCCAAATACGTCCTTTGCATCATAACTATACGGTTAAAGGCTTAAAAAGGCGCTCGCGAACAATTTTACTTATTTGCCAGTATTCCTTATACATCACACTCTCGTCATCGTGGCGTACTATCGGTGTCATCTGGTGGCTTCCTGCAATTTGCATATGATTTTTAAGGGGGAAAAAACCCCTACACAACTCGGAAATTAGAAGTGGAGCTTGAATTAAAGTGAATTGATAATAGTTATTTTAAAAATTCGGTTAAATTAAAATTATGTATATGAAATCAAAAGCAAAATAAGCAAATATAAATATGCATTTGATACCTCATATGTCAAGCTTGCATTTATCGGAAATCTCTATATTTTGAACTTTTTCGGAGATTTTTCAGTTTTCAAAAGAAACACAATTTCTGTACATCAGACAAAACGTTTCTGAAAAAATGTGTTATGCATACATACTACAATCAAATGGCCTCCAAGAATTTAGCATAAAAGAGATTAATACGACATACTCTCACACACATACCCTTTTCATCCATTTTCACTGTAGCAGAATTTCGTAGAGGACTGGAAGACGTATACTTAAAAGCAATTAACATCTGCGCGTGAGTCATGTGTCATTCTTAGTTTTTTTTCTATGAATCTTTTTTAAAATTATGAATGGGGGATTTTTACTCCTTACTATAGTGAGTAATAGTGAAGAGAAGTGTGGAAGAAAAGTTTAATAAAAGATGAAAAACATGCTATTGAACATAAAAACATAGCGAAAAAATAAAATTTTGAAAAGTAAAGTATCAACAATTTTTAAAAAGCATGATACTATTATAAAATTCTTTTAAAGAATTCTAGGTGATTCTTACAAATTACAGTGGGTGGCGTTGTGTTCATTCATTTTTATTTATATAGATTGCATGCTCATTTCTGTAAACACCTCGTGTAATAAACGTGTGTTTCAGAGCTCCTGAGTTTTCTCTGAAGAAGGAGTAACATGATAGGCTGGCCAGCTGCAAGGAGCGAGTCCTTACAGGGATCTTAATGGATTTAATATTTGGCAGGATCGACGAAGCAGTATTTCAGTGGGTAGAAACAGTATGAAACCAGAACCTGGGCCTGTCTGGGCTGCTAATTAAGGTTAAAGCATGAGAATATGTTGTGAATTTTCAAACCTGCTTTGAATGGCTCCATAAATTCAAGACGCGGCGGGGTGAACTAACTATGGAATATTTTCGGAAATGATTAAAAATTTTCACTTCTGAATTTTTGTCGATTTTTCCCACATTCTGTATATTTCTAGGAATTTTCTAAGTTCGATATGCGGAGATTCCACTGTCTTAGAAAGTCAGAAATATGCAAAACAAACGATGGTAAATTATAAAAGAAACAAGGAAAATAATTAGAACGAAGAAAAATTGACAAATATAGAAGTTTGTATGTTAAAAAAACCATTTACCCTTTTGAAATAAAAAGTAAAGAAGATTCTATCCCGTTGTCATTTTCTCGTCCAGTTTCAAAAAAAAAAAAAAAAATGGTGTTAAAAGGGAAATAAATATTTTATGTTAATCTTTTACCCCCAATAAACTTTTGACTCTTTAAACGAACAAAATTAGATGACACGATGACTTAAGAAAAAGAACACAACTCGTTAAATTATTATTATTATCAAAACAATAATCTCCGTTGTTGCTGGGCAACCAAAACCCATGTTACCATCTTACAAAAATTAAAACGTACAGAAATTAAAAATAAGATGAAGAGGAAAAATAGAGGACTCTACACACTCCTTTCCCAGTGAAAACGATTAGGAGACATAATCCTTTAAATGGGATGGAAACCTGACGGTCTTTCACTGCATGTGGTGTGTTTGTGATTGACTGGCGTTGAAATTTTATCCCGCGGTTCGCACTGGGTGTGTGGATCTGGATAATCCTGTGAGTTTCAAGAGGTTGCTCATCATTGTCTTTTATGGCGAAACATTGTTTCAGTCTATCAATTGAAATTCTTTCGACAGTTCCATTCATTTCAATGTCAAAATTCTTTGGTACTCGGTGTTTGACAACATAAGGTCCAAGATAAACTGGTTGGAAAGACGAAGTGGTCGTATTATTGTAGACGAAAGCATGCGAGCACTTCAAAAGGTGTTTTGAAATGAATACGATTGTATTGCCATGGGTAGTCGTTGCAGAATGTTTTCTGCTACGGATAATGCGTAGGGATCGTGGTGACGAATTCTCCGGGTAAGCAGAGGGGATTTCCATAAAGAAACTAAGCTGAAGAGTGTCCTATATCTTATTTCAGTGCCGAGCGTAATCCAAGAAGAAGCAAAGGTAAAGCGTCTACCCAAGATTTGTTTTTCCTTTTTAATCCTGTGTTGTTGTTTAATCAATCTTTTCGATTGTGGGTGATAAGGTGCTGTTCTGGATTTTTGAAAATCGAAATATTTGTTTAACGATGAGAAGAGTTGACTTTCAAACCGACCTCCTTGATCAGACGTAATACGCTGTGGTATTCCAAAACGAGAAATCCAGGCTGAAATCATGTCCTTTGCAACTGTTTCATTTGATTGATCCGTCATAAGAAGGGCTTCAACTTATCTGGAAAAACGACAAATCATCGTTAGTAAGTATCTGAAACCTTGATATGAAGGCAAGGGTCCAACAATATGAATGTGGACGTGTTGAAAACATTCAGGTGGAACCTTGAAGTCCCTAAGAGCTGACTTTGTATGTCTTTGAACCTTAAATCGCTGGCATTCCATGCATTCCCTACACCATAACTGATAATCTTTATTAATATTTGGCCATATGAATCTTTCCGTCATTAATTTTCTTGTGCTTCTAATCCTTGTATGAGTAGAAAATATCTGTCGGCTAAAGTTTTGAGGGGATGTTTGGGCGGTTACTGTTGGTGGTTTACATTAAATCGATTTGTCGATGTCTGGAATAGGAATCTGAACCATTCTCAGTCCTGGGTTGTTTTTTAAAATTGTTAAATCTTCATCATCTTGAAATTCTGCTATAGTTGCGTAATCGGAGATGGTATTAATTCTGGAAAGAGCATCTGCAACAACGTTTTCGTCTTCCTTGACGAAACGAATATTCGCTGAAAATTGAGCAATATAACTCAATTGTCTTGCTTGTCTGGGAGAGTCCGTCTAAATTTTATTGAAAAGCGAAGGTGATAGGTTTGTAGTTCGTATAGATGTGGAAAGACTTTCCCTCTAATATGTACCTAAAAGTCTTTATTGCGGTGTAGACAAACAAGAGCTCTCGATCATACAAGCCGTACTTTCTTTCTGTGTCAGTTAAGGCACGTGAGAAGAAACTTAATGGACGTGTCTCTCCCTGGTCAATTTGATGAATGAAGGTCCCGATAGCTGTATCTGAAGCATCGCATGTGAGAGATATTGTAGCGTCAGTTGAGTGGTGAACCAGCTTAGTAACGTGACAAAGTGCATTTTTGAGGTTTTTGAAAGCATTGCGAGAATCTTCGGTCCATGTTAGCGGTATTTTGCTATTTTTGCATTTTCCACTGAAGAATGAGGTTAGATGTTGTTGAAGCTTGGCGAACTTTGGGATGAAGCGGTGATAAAAATTGATCATCCCTAAGAACCTGCGTAAGCTGGTGGATGATGTGGGTTTGGTTATGTTTTATATGGCATCAACTTTCGCCGTAAGAGTTCTTATTCTTTCAGTTGTAATTTCATATCCCAAATAATTAGGTTTAGAAGTGCCAAAAATGCATTTTGCTACATTGATGCATAAACTATAGTCGTTTAACCTTTGAAAAACCGTATATAACTGCTTACGGTGGGACTCTTCGTCTGAAGAAGCGATTAGTATGTCATCTGAATAGCAGAATGTAAAGTCTAATCCCGATAGTACTAAATTCCTGAATCGTTGAAATGTCTGTGCCGCTTTGCGTAAACCAAACGTCATGAATGGGAATTCAAACAGCCCAAAAGGAGTTATAATGGCCGTTTTTGGGATGTCGCTTTCGTGGACTGGAATTTGTTGATAAGCTCTAATTAAGTCAATGGATGAAAAATCTTCTTTCCCTGTAGCACATAGCTACAGTCGGTGAGGAAAGGTAGAGGATATCGATCAGGAAGGGGGATATTATTTAGGGCTCTGTAATCCCCATATGGCCTCCAGTCACCTGATTTCTTTAGGGCGAGATGTAGAGCACTAGACCTTTGAAGGTCTGCAAAGACCTTGTTGTAACATAAACTCAAGTTCAGCTTTTGCTGCTTTTAATTTTTCGGCTGAGAGTCTTCTGATCCTGGCCGCAACCGAGGCTCTTTAGTTTCAATGAAATGTTCAATGTTGTGACTTTTGATTTTATTATTGACGAGTGTTGGCCGCAAAAGACTGGAAATTGTTTGAGGATTACTTTGTACTGACTCTGTACTGCATGAAGCATTGGTGAAACGATACCGTAGGAGAGGTCTATGGTTATTCGCTACAGGGACAATAAAGAGACGATTGATTGATTGATTAATTTACGATATTTACTGTCAACCAAAAGGTGAAACTGAGACAAAAAGCCAATACCTATTATTGGTTTATTGACATCAGCTATCACAAAAGGCCAATCAAATGCCCCTCTCAGCCCAATTTTAGTAACTTTTGCCCACAAGTCTTAATTTTAGCTTCATTTGCAGCGAAGAGTTTCAGCTTTGCAACAATTCTTTTTTTTTTCTTTCGATAATGGTAGAATCACGGAAATTTCGGCTGCAATATCGATTAAAAACTGGATAGAGCTCTCCTTGTTACGAATAAAAAGACGACATATCTCGACTCCTTGGCCCTCTGTTGTCTGTGAGATCGGATATTTAGTTTTCCTGTTGGTTAATGTTGGTTTTGTTAGACCAATTGGAAGGATTATTGCATTTGAAAGCCTTATCGCCAAACCTTGAGTGGTAATAACATATACTTTCATTTCCGCTACTACGCCTTTTAATATAATTACTTCTTGAGAGAGATCTGAACTGTTGACGTCTAGAATAATGTCTTTTATTCAGTTTGGGGTAACTCTGAAATCTGTTTAATTAAAATAACTAAGTATTTTAATTAAAACATTGTCATCTCTAGAGCAAGCTATAGTGGCATTTTGATGTGATGTGGATTTTATTTTCTACATTTTATCGGCCACTGTCGCCAATTTGGCTAAATCGTTCCCACTGATTGATAAAATGCTCGAGATTGCCGCGAGTAATCTTTGAAGCCAAACCTACCTTATCTGAAGCTAAATTATTCATTTCACATTATAGCTGTGAACGTTTTCTATTATCCAATTCCACTTCAGTTAATAATTTTTGTGTCCTTTGCGTTTCGGTTTCAGAGATGATGGAAAGTAGTCTGTCTTTAATAACCACGTATTTGTCGTCCCTTGGGGGATTGATTGGTCAGAATGTCTGATGCTTGTGATAATATTTCTGTTGGGAACTGAAATGAGTTGAATAATTGCTGCCAATTGCGCCGTTGCCTAGTGACGTGTTACTGCTTCCATGTATATATTGGGTGTTTCAGCGAACCGTTTCAGAACTTCTAAGAGGGGTAGGGCGAACCTGGCGAACCAAAATCATATACCCATGGGCAGTCAGAAATGCTTTCCTGACGCGGTAGATGGCGTTGTACGAAAATTCCGAGCTTTCTTGCAGGGAATCTTCATTTCGCACAAGAACGCCAAGTTAGTAGGATGGATGATTACAAGATCGCAGAGTCAGCCGATATGCATTTGGCGTACGGAGCTGCAAATTGTAGTGGGCCAGCCGCACAGCGTTTTTACGCGGAACGATATCCGACGAGGCGTATTCCCAGTCATAATTTCTTTGCAAGACTGCACCAGAGGTTAGCTGAGACAGGTTCATTAGAAAGAGCTCACAGGGACAGGGTAAGAACAACACGGACTGCAGACGCCTAACAGAATGTGCTGCAGCATGTACAGGGGAATCCAAGAACGAATACATGAAGAGTAGCAAACGCAGTAGGGGTTTCCCATTGCAGCGTCTGGAGGATTATCCGAGCACAAGACATGCATCCGTTTCACGTGCAGCGCGTCCAGTCACAGAAACCGGAGGATTATGTACCTTGTATTGCTTTCGCACAGTGGTACCTGGGAAAATGTGCTACAAATCCCCTTTTTCCTGCTGAAGTGTTGTTTTCCGATGAGGCATCCCTCACAAGGGAAGGGATTTTCAACACGCATAACGACCATGTCTGGGCGGTCGAGAACCCGCATGAAAAACGACGTCACGCAGCACATAATCGATTTTCGGTCAATGTATGGGCCGGTATTGTGGGAGATCACCTCATCGGACCTTACCTGTTACCGGGACGTCTAACCGGACCTACGTACTTGCTCTTTCTGTAACAAGTATTGCCACAACTTTTGAGAGATGAACAGATTTCTACATCAACGCAACAGACAATGTGGTTCCAACACAATGGAGCCCCTGCCCATTATAGCGGAGATGTTCGTAACTACCTGGATGTCACATTTGGTCAACGGTGGATCGAACGTGGGGGTCCCGTGCGTTGGCCTACTCGGTCACCCGACTTATGTCTTGATTTTTATTTCTGAGGTCATATGAAATTGCTAGTTTGATACTCCTATTGACACTGCTGAGGACCTCGTTGCAAGAATCGCAGTAGCTGCCGGAGAGATTCGAGACATGCCTGGAGTATTCCAGAATGTTTGGATGTCCATGCGTCGGAAATGTGAGGCGTGCATTGTAGACTGTGGAAGAAACTTCGAACACTTACTTTAATCCATGTACCTTTTGCTTCTTTTCATGTATTATTAAAACGATTTCTCATTTACGGTCTCTTTTCTTTATGGTACTTCTGTGTACAACACCGCTTCAGGAAAGCATTTCCGACCCCACATTGCTCTATGATTTCGAGTTGTCAGAATGTACCTTACCCCTCTTAGAAGTTCTGAAACGGTTCACTGAAACACCCTGCATATGTCTTGTTTTTTACAATAAAATCTACTGTTCTGTTTTTATAGCAAGTGTTGTGTTTTTTAATAGAATTGAGGCGGTAAGCGATGTGCGTAGGATAGAACCTGGGACCTTTTTGGTTAGCAGTCCAGTAACTAAACCATTTTACCAAAACGATCGTTAGGGTAGAAGAGTTGTTAACTGGCTTATATGCTACTCACCACAGAATCGACTGCCATAAAGGTATTGAGTTGATGCAAGAGTCCCATTAAAAATGAAAAGATTTATTTAGATATATTTTATTTGCTTTGTAGATTTTCACTTAAAATATTTGGCGCCCAACTTGGGGCAAAACTTTACGGTTGAATTTTAGAATTTTATATTTTGTATAGCAGTATCTGGGTTTGATATGGAAGCCTTAAAGACCAAACGAAAGGATATTCGAGGGTCTTTCCCCATGTGTCTAATGCATTGGAGGGTCTAATGCATTGGAAGTAGAGCTTTCAAAGGAGACATTGGATTCGAAATCTACTTTAATTTTGAAGCACCAAATAAAGGATAAGTTTGATCGTTTATCTGCATGCCAAGAGGAAGTATTGAATGAGATTTTGAAATTGCGAGATTCGGAAGAGGCTTATTTAAAGATCTCCGAGGGATACAGAGATCACTATTTTGCACTGGTTGCGGAGATCGACAAATCGCTGCTTTGCAGAAGGATTTGAGTGAAACTCGAAAGCTTAAACTTCCGAAGATAGAATTGAAGAAATTTTCTGGTGATGCTAAAGAATTTTTGCCTGCGGAGCATAAGTTCCGGTATTTTATTCAAGCAATGGTCCCTGGGTCTAAGGCTGCTAGAGTCATCGAAAGCTTGCCATTAACACTGGAAAATTATCTAAAGGCAGTGGAACTTCTGAAGAGACGTTTCGGGCGTGAAGACCTTTTGGTAAAAATTTACGTTCGAGAATTATTAAGTATGGTAATGAAGAATGCGACATCTGGTAGAGCTACAGCTAACCTCTCAGCTTTATATGATGAACTCACGGGCAAGCTGCAAGCCCTGGAAAGCTTGGGACCAACTTAACAAAAGTGCGGAAATTTTCTGATACCTTTTGGTTTAATCTTGTCTCACTGAAGATGTCCTTATAGCTTGGGAAAGAAATCGGATGAGAGGGATGAGAGTCGCTCACTGGAAAACTTGATGACCTTCTTGAAGAAAGAAGTTATTGGCGAAGAGATGATGGAGCTGACTGGAATCGGATTTGGGATTAACCGTGGAAAAAAGGCCGATGTGAACAAGGTTGCCATTCCGGAAATGCCTTCAGCAGCTGCTTTGGTAAATACAACGAAATCAGGTAGGAGGGATTTTTATTATCTTTTCTGTGATAAGAAGCATCCAGGAGGACTGTTATATTGCCAGAAAATTGACTTTAGAAGATATAATTAAGATTTTATCATGGAAAGGGGTATATTTTCTTGTTTACGTTTAAAACACGTGTCCCGAAATTGTAAACTTAAAGGCAAATGTATGCACTGTGGTAACAATAAATTTCTTTTGATGTGCCCAGATTGGAATTCAAGTTCATATAAGAACGGAACTGAAGTGTCAACTAAGGTTATGACTCTGCAAACTGTTCTACTGATGACTTTAAGATTCGTAATTGAGAACGGTAATAAAAGAGTAAATACACGAGCACTCGTCGATACTGGGTCTCGGATCTCCTATTTAAGTACAAGAATAAATAAATAGCTTAAATTGAAACTTAAAAGGAAGCAGCATTTAGTGCAAAGCTTATTTGGGGGGAAAGGAGAAATATTGAGCCACGTTTGCATGAGGCACACGGAATTAAGATCTCCAATTTAAACTGTAATTTTTCTACATACATTGAGGTTATGTCTCAGGAAAGAATATACAGCTATGTGCCTAAATCTAAAGATCTTTTGACATTGAGGGAGTTGCCGTAAAATAATATTGCGATATCAGATTTGTATTCAAAATATTGTGTTATTGATGTGCTTATAGGAGTCGATGTTGCTGGACTGATAATGACTGGTAATTCTGTACAATTAAGTTCAGGTGTAATTGTGTTAGAAACTAGGTTGAGTCACATTTTAATAGGTATGGGAAAACTTGGGGGGTAGCCTTGTTCCCACGGCGGAGGTTATTGAAGGTGATCGATGCAATAATATGCATGTTATATCGTTGCATTTAATGAATTCTGTTGTGGATAGACTATGAGAACTTGAGGCTATAGGAATATATGATCCATGGGAGAATTTTAAAAAGAAACTCTTGTTTTCAGAAAACCTTAAACAATTTCAAGATAATTTGGTTCTTCTTCCCGATGGTAGGTTTGATGTATCACTACCCTTTAAATCCGATATTCAATTATCCAATTTTAAAAATTTGGCTCTAAAAAGGTACATGAACACGTGCAAGTGTGTGATAAGAGATAATTATATGCAGGGATATATTAAAGTGCTTAAAGAATGGGAAAACTTGAGGGCTATTGAAAGGGTGCCCATTGAGGACATTGACAAAATTGGGTATTATTTACCACAACAACCAGTAATCAAGGAAGCAAGTGAAACTTCAAAAATTAGACCGGTTTTCGATGCATCTGCTAAAGAAGGCAACGGACCTTCTATGAATGATAACTTTAATCAAAGGTCCCAATTTGATCGAGCTTATTCCTGACATTGTTAGGTTTAGATTGCATAAGGTAGGCCTTTCCGCAGACATTAAAAAGGCATTTTTGCCGTTAAGTATAGCTCCTGAACAAAGAAATGTCTTGCGTTTTATTTTTCCTTCCGAAACTGAAGATTTTATAGTTTATCAACGTGTCATCTAGCCCTTTCCTACTAATGGCCTCCTTGCATAATTTATTTGAAAACCCTCCCTAAGAGTATGCGGAAGTGGTTTCGAAGCGTAAGCACATATTTTATGTCGATAACTGCGTTACGGGAGTATCTTCTCCAGAAGAAAAAATATGCGTCTCATAGAACAATCCCAGAAATTGTTGGCTAGTGTTTGTTTCCATTTGAGGAGACTGGGAAAGTAAACTCTCCAATTCTTGCATTTTTAAATGCACTGGAGATACTTTTCTTTTGGGAATAGTATGGAACTTGGACAACGATACACTTAGATGTAACGTTGCATTGAAACTGAATGCTATACAGATTCACTCGAAGAGAACTGTGTTATCCTCAATGCAAGAGATATTCGACCTTTTGGTATATTATGTCCTGCTACCTTGATTCCCAAGTTATTGCTACAGGAAACTCAGAGAACCGGAGTTTCTCGGGATAGTCCTTTATCATATAACTTGCAGAAAGAGTTTTCAGATTGGGTGCAGGAGACGGCGGAGTTTGATAAAGTATGCATGCCTGGGTATTTGGGAGGGGAAATGGAAATTCGGAATTGCATGTTTTCATAAACGTCTGTGGAAAATCACATGTTGCTTGTGTATTGTTGTGTTGCTCCTTTGTGTATTGTCCTCGTTATGTTGCTTGTATATAAAGCTGAGGATGATTCTAGTATTAAGATGCGTCTTGTGCGACTAAAGCACGAGTTGCTCCGATGAAAGAAATATCAATTCCGAAGCTAAAACTTCTGTTCTGCTTCCTTGGAACCAGATTAGCCAGCTTTATTAGACTGGCGTTAGACTTGCCTGGCATACCGATTACTTTGAGTGACGCTATGACTGCTCTTTGATGGCTAAGAGAGCGCGATGAATGGTTTGTTTTCGTTTCAAAACGAGTTCAAGAAATACGTAGGTTGACAGCTCCAGAACAATGGAGACATGTTCCGGGAGATATAAATGCCGCAGATTTTGTTTCTCAGAGTTGGGATCCCAAAACGTTATCTAAATCAGAATGGTGGAAAGAACATCATGGTTATATCAATCTTCAGAAAATTGGCCTGCTAATGAACTTTTTTTTTTTTTTTTTTTTTTTTTTTTGTGAAGGAAGTTGAACAAGAGATGCGTAAAATTCATTTGAATAATTTGAATTTAGAAAATGAAAATCCCCCTTGGTATGCCATTAGATTTTCCAGTTATGAGTATCATTAGACTTGTAGCATGGGGTTTGTATTTTACTGATAATTTCAGAGGTAAACGAAGTGAAAAGAAAATTGGGGAACTTTCTTTACAGGAAAGGTATGTTGCTGAGTGGTATTTAATCAAAATGGTTTGGGGGAATATTTTTCGTCCTCTTGTCTCCCTGTTTGTGAAACATTTGTTGATGCAGATGGTATTTTTTGTGTTAAAATATGAATCATCTAGCGTATTGACAAACCTTCCTTCGTGTCACAAATATTTTTACCTGATAAATGAAATTTTTGCCCAGCGGTTAATTGCGCAATACCATAAATTACATGGCCATACTGGAACTCGGATTCTTTTAAGTATTTTGAGATAAATTCTGGATTATAGAATGGAAGGAGGACTGTTTGTAAAGTAATCAATTGTTGAATGAAATGTAAGCGATTTAAGGCAAAATCATTGGTGTCTGATCCTGTAGCATTGCTCTAAAATAGGGTTAAGGATGCCTTTCCTTTTGAAGTTGTTGGAATTGATCTAGCTGGACCTTTGTATCTTAAACATGGCGATAATGCATGGGTAGTTTTACTTACATGTGCTATATATAGAGCCGTTCATTTGGAGTTGGTAGTTTTTTTAGATACAGACTCGTTTCTACTTTCTTCCAGACGTTTTGTTGCAAGAAGAGGCAGACCAAGAATTGCGTACTCGGATAATGGCACAAACTTTAAAGGAGCCTATAATTCCCTCTGGGAAGTTGTTTGAAATAGGCTGTTAAGACAGTTGATATATTTAGAATCACTTGGAAATTCAATCCCCAACATCCTCTTGGTGGGGTGGGTGGTGGGAGCGAATTGTTAGAACTTTGAAGAACCTTTTTAGGCGTACTGTAGGTACAGCTGTATTGAATTATGAATAAATTATTTTGTGCGATTCAGAATATGTTATTAATTTACTACCACTAACTTACTTTTCTAAAGATCCTAGAGACTCATCTCCCCTTACTCCAACAATGTTTTTATTTGAAAAATTGGAATCACGAGTTTCTGATATCGATAGCATTGATGTTAAGCATTATCGTCAAAGGGTAAAGTACAGAATGGGACTTTTGGAAGAATTGAGAAGACGTTTTCGAAGGGAGTATTATCGGTTAATACAGAATCGGAGCCTGGACAAAGAACGTCTATCCGTCAGCGTAGGATACCTGATGTTTTTAGGCGATGATTACAAGAAACGTTTGAATTGACCGCTCACTAGAGTGCTGCAATTATTCCAGGGAAAAGACGGCAAAGTTAGGACTGTAAAGTTGGGAACTAAAAATGGGGTTTTCCTTCGCCCAATTCGAAGAATATTCCGTTGCAGAGTGGTTTCCGTCGAGGTCGGTCTACTTTTGACAACCTCGTATTACTGCAAACTGAAATTCGCAACGCATTTGTAAGGAGAAACCACCTGGTCTCCATATTTTTCGATATTGAGAAGGCATATGATCGTACATGGCGCTACGGCATACTTTCTACGCTTTTTAACTTTGGTTTTAGGTGAAACCTGCCCATATTCTTATAGAATTTATCACATCGGACTTTCAAAGTTCGCGTTGGGAACTTTTATTCTAATAGTTTTAGTCAGGCTGAGGGAGTTCCGCAGGGAAGTGTATTCAGTGTCACCCTTTCTATTATTCATCTGAGCCAGATTTTAACTCATTTGCCTTCATCTGTACAAGAAAGTCTTTATGTGGATGATCTTCAGATCTCATGCCAAGGAAGCAGTATGAACCTTATTGAGCAACAATTACAGAATGCTGTGAATAAATTGGTAACTTGGTGCAAAAACAACGGACACAATATCTCACAGGAGAAGAACTGTTGTGTGCGCTTCTGTCGAAAGAGAAACATTCACTTGGATCCAAATATTAACATTGGTAAAATATCGATTAATGTCGTAAATGAAATACAGTTTTTGGGAATAATCTTCGAACGCAAGCTGACTTTCCTTCCGCACATCTTGCACCTGAAGAAGAAAGAAATCCTTAAATGTTCTGAAGGTGCTCTCCAGAACATCTTGGGGTGCCAATCGAACCTCCATACTCCGAATTTATGAAGCAGTAATTCTATCCTGAATCGAATATGGGTGTATGGTGTATGGTTCTGCCCGCGCCTCCATCTTGCGACGATTAGATACTGTTCACAACTCTGCCTTAAGAATTTGTTCCGGTGCATTTCGGACCTCTCCCGTTTAGAGCCTGTATGTTATCTGTCACCAAATGCTCCTAAATGCAAGGCGTAGCAAATTGTCTGCTTCGTATTATTTTCGAATCATGTCAGTGTGAAAGCACCCTTTACGTCAAATTAAACTTCCGCCTGTTCTTTGCAGATTGTATGATGTCCGTCCATTTCATATATTTTTAACTGCTCATCACTGGGCATGAGAGTGTTGCTGGGGGAAAATCCTCACAAAAACATTTTTAAGTTTTTAAAAGCAACTGGTTTTTACCACTGCATCTAAAACTCTATATTAATTTTTATCAAACGTATTACCGCATTGTTCTACAGTTTTATCATTGAACCTTTTACTTTATTTTACGCTCTTTGAACTTTCTATACAATTTTAGTTTTCTTATTGACCAAATGTATGGCGCAGTATAGCCTTTACTGGCTTTTGTGCCATTAAAATTAACAATCCAATCCAATGGTAAATCCAGCCTAGATACTTACCTTAGTGGTGGCACGTGGATATAGATTTACACAGAATGTAAACCTAACTCTTCAACTGTGCTTTCCTGTTCCCAAAGATACACACCACCAACCGATTGAAAGAAGCGGTATCACTCCTACCACAAGACGCCCTCAGAGGCCCAGTTTCTTTAGGTGAGTACGGGTGTCCCAACTCCGAGGTTCCCAGGGATCTTTAGTTCCTTTCGGTTCACACTCCTCTACGCCTTCTGCTTTCTGCTGTGTTTTTCCTTCCCTCGACGGCAAGCGAGGGAGCTCTCCATGAGAAGCTGTCACCACCCTGTTTGCTTCTTGCTTCTCATGGACAGCCAAAACCCCACGTGTTGGCCGTGCGTGGCAGACGGGTGGGGCACTGTGGTCCCCAGTGTATCAATCGGCTGGTACCTAACCACCTCAGTGGCTAGTTTGCTAGGGATCAAGCGAAGTTGTCACTCCTTGGGCCTGCCGTTAAGGGTGGTCACTGTCCCCGGGGGTAACTCTGAGCGTATAGGTTCCGGCTAGCACTAAGGTAAGCGCAGAGGCTGGGAATGGCCAGAGCCGGTGTCTGCCTTCCCTTGTTGGGTTCCGTGGTGGGCGGTGCCGTTGGACCTGAATCTTTTTCATATCGTATGGGGCCTAAAAACCATTCTCCCTTCAGTGGGCGACAGAAAACTATCAAATTTATTCCTAGTCAGCAAA
>JAPMOR010028638.1:105293-130741 GCA_026543865.1 Argiope aurantia
GTCTATATCAGCAGCGATTGGTGAAGTTTTATGTATTCGCAAAATGCGTTCTAGGGACTTGCTTGTAGAAGTTGCTTCTAAGAAACAAGCCCAACAAATCATCAAGTTAAAAGCACTAGCAACAATTCCTATCACTGTTCAACCACATGTGTCGTTAAAATATTCAAAGGGTGTCATTACTTGTGGGGAATTGTTGAACGTACCACTAGAGGAAATAACACATGAATTACGGGATCAAGAAGTAACGCATGTACGCCGCATAACTATCCATCGGGATGGACAACTCCTTGATACCAAGCATCTCATATTAACTTTTCGTTCTCCTAAATTGACAGAATTTATCTATGCAGGGTACATAAAATTACCAATCCGGCACTATATCCCGAATCCCCTCAGATGGTTTTTCAGTGTCAACGTTTTCGGCCACTCAAAAGCTAATTGCCGCAGGACTGTCACGTGCACCCGCTGTTCTGGAAAAGGCCACTAGGGCCAGCAGTGTACCGCACAGGAAAAGCAGTGTACCGCACTTGAACTGCGATGCGCACACTCATCCTTTTCGAGAGAATGTAAAAGGTGGGTTCTGGAGAAACATATAACTGAACTTCAAGTAAAAGAAGGCATCCCGTATCCCGAAGCAAGACGAAAGATTTTAGCTCAGACGCCAACTCAAGGCTTAAGCTATTCTGCAGCATTGCAAAAACCCTTCTGTGCAAACTGTTCGTGTTCAAATTGCATAAAACATAAAGCACAAATGAAACCACCAGACCAAACCATTAGATTCAGACACTGAACAATCCACAGCTAGTGCTCCTGAAACTTCAAAAGCAAAAACAAATAAACAGAAAACTAAATCAAATAAAACTTTGAAATTGAAGCTTACAAAACGTGGTCTTACAACAAAAGATCACCCTTCAAAGCTGAAAAAATCGGCTTCGAAAAATTCCGTCGCTTTAGGGCTAGCGATGAATATTATTGTCCATAAAGATCTGTCGTCTATCTTTGGTGGCGCTAGACATAGTCCAGATATTAAATTGCATACATCAGAGGATGAATCGGATCTGGAAATGAGTTGAGAAGACCTGGCAACTCCAGCAACTGCATCAGTTCATTCCCCTTCAAAAAAATCACTTAATGGGTACTTTCATTTCTTGAAATTGTCGCGGCATTCGCTCCAAACTTCCTGACATCAAGTCCATTGTAAATAAATTTCATCCTGCTTGCATTAGTGTTCAAGAAATCTTTTTGACACCAAAATTCCCATGAAATTGCGCGGTTATAGCTGTGTTCGGAAAGATGTAGACACAGCACCTCACTGTTCTGATGGTGTCTGTTTCTTCACCTCCAATCTTTATCCGAGCACACCTCTTACTTTACATACGTCTCTTTAGGCTGTGGCTGTGCAGGTCCATATACGATCTTTGGTTACAGTCTGCTGCATTTACTTACCGCCTCATGATATAATATGTCAGCAAGATCTAGACACATTAGTGGACCAGCTTCCTACGCCATTTATCCTGCTAGGTGATTTCAACGGCCACAGTACGTTGTTGGGTTCAAATAACAGAAACTCTCGTGGACGGCAGATCGAACAGTTTATTACAAATAACTGTCTCTGTCTGCTCAATAATGACGAGAAGACTTACTCCCATGAACCACACGTCGCTTCCATTGTCTCGATTTAGCCATATGTTCTCCCGAACTAATACCGTTGTTGAATTTGATAGTTGGAGATGATCTGCACAATAGCGGTCAATTCTTCTTAATAATCTCCCATGCTGATAGCGGTGGGACGACTATTTGTCCTCCGCGTTTTCAATTCCAACGGGCAAACTGGACAACATTCTCCCATCAAGCTATTATCAATGAACCATGATCAATAATGTAGACATTTCGGAAGCCGTCCAAAATGTCATTGACACGATAATGAATGCCGCTAATATCACCATTCCGAAAACCTCCCCACGGCTATGAAAATTTCGTAGACCATGGTGGAACGAAGCCTGTCGCGACAGTTACGAGAACCAAAAGAGACTTTGGAACAAATTTAGATGGTACCCAACGTCAGAGAACTTAGTCGCTTTTGAAAGAGCCAAAGCCCTTTTTCGTCGTATTCGCCGTCGTAGTCAGAGGGAATCTCGGATAAGCTTTGTATCATCTATCACAGCCTATATTTCCAGTAAACGTTTGTGGAAAAAAGTAAATGCAGCTAATGGAATTTATAAAGATTATTCCTTCCCTATTTTAAATACAGGGAATGTGTCCTACTACGATCCGTTAGACGTTGCTAATATTTTAGGTAAAGCCTCTGCAGAAGTTTCCACAAACGACAGTTCTTACAGTTTTGATTTTTTTATCAGTTAGAATCGCGCGGAACGGGTACATTTAGGCTTTAATACCTAGGAAACATTTCCATACAACTGCGAATTTAGGTTGTCGGAACTAGAATCGGCCTTGTCTCAAGTCCATGATACAAGTCCTGAACCATATGGGATCACATATAACATGCTCCGCCATTTGAATTCAAAATCTCTTTCCAGTTTATTATTCTTATATAACAGAATTTGGACTGAGCACAAGTATCCTTCACAATGGCAAGAAGTTATTGTGAACCCCATCTTAAAATCTGGAAAAGATCCATCAAACCCTCTGAACTACCGGCCAATTGCACTGACTAGTTGTCTTTGCAAAACCTTTGAGCGAATGGTTAATGCTCGTCTCGTATACCAATTGGAGAAACAAGGATGTATTCCCCCTTTTCAGAGTGGTTTCCGTAGAGGTCGGTCTACTTCTGACAACCTCATTTTACTGGAAAACCCAGATCCGCAATGCTTTTGTTAAGGGGAACCACCTTGTCTCCATATTCTTAGATATTGAGAAGGCATACGACCGCACATGGCTCTACGGTATACTTTTAACACATGGCATAATTTTGGTTTTAGGGGAAACCTACCCATATTTTTACAAAACCTTTTATCACATCGCACTTTTAGAGTTCGTGTAGGGAGCTTTTATTAAAATCATTTTTTTTCAATCTGATTGAGTTCCGCAGGGGAGTGTCCTCAGTGGCACACTCTTTATTATTCATCTTAGTCAAATTTTAACTCATTTACCTTCATCTGTGCATGCTAGTCTTTATGTTGACGATCTGCAGGTCTCGTGTCAAGGCAGCAATATGAATCTAATTGAAAGGCAGTTACAAGCCACTGTAAACAAATTGGTATCTTATTGCAAGGAAAACGGACATGCGATATCTCCGGAGAGATTCATATTCAGAATATTCCAATTCCTGTGGTAAACGAAATACGAATTTTGGAAGTGACATTCGATTGGAAACTCGCTTTCCTACAGCATCTTATATTTGCGGAAAAAGTGTGAGAAATCATTAAATATTTTAAAGGTTCTGTCAAAAACATCTTGGCCTCCCTAATCCGTATCTACCAGGCAGTAATCCTTTCCCGTATTGGTTACGGTTGCATAGTTTATAGCTCTACACGCCCTACAGTTTTGAGGCAACTGGATACTATCCACCACTCTGCTCTAAGAATCTGCTCCTGAGCCTTCCCTACATCACCAGTATAGAGCCTATATGTTACTTGCCAGTTACTTTTTAGTGTCAGCGTTTCGGCCACTTTAAGGCTAACTTCCACGGGACTTTCACTTGCGCCCGCTGTGCAGAAAAAGGCCATGATAACCAGCAGTGTTGCGCACCAGAAAAGTGCGTAAACTGCGATGGGAACCATACTTCATTCTCTCGAAACTGTGAACGCTGGAAATTAGAAAAGCAAATAATATCAATAAAAATTAAAGAAAACTTATCCTACCCTGAAGCTAGAAAAAAGGCTCAGGCTCAAACTCCCACACACGGCTTAACTTACGCATCCGTTGTGAAAAAACCCTTCTGTGAAAACTGTTCTTGCAGAAACTGTTCTAAATATAACAACCAAAACAAAACTACAGATAAATCTTCAGAATCTGAGATTGATCCTAATGTAAAAGCTACTATTCCTGAAAATATAAAACAAGTTAGAACCAAATCAAATACCAAATTTAAAAATTCTTTAAATCTAAAGCTTGCAAAACGTGGCCTTTCATCGACACAGTCACATTCAAAATTGAAATTATCAAATATGAAGAATTCCGTCTCACTGGGACTGGCGACGAAGGGTATCGTCCAAAAGGATTTAACTTCCATTTTTGGTGATACACTCAAATATCCCGATACCATCGCCCTCCCTCCATCTGAAGGGGATGACGAAGAATTAGAAATGAGTTGCGATACTCCGCCAACTCAAATGATTGATTTTAAACTCTATCCTAATACAAGTATCACTTAATGGGTACCTTCCTCTCATGGAACTGTCGTGGCCTTCCATTCGTTTCAAACTTACTGACATCAAGTCCATCATCAACAACATTCATCCTGTTTGTCTTGGTGTTCAAGAAACGTCTTTGGCATCAAACATTCCTATAAAATTGCGCGGTTATAATTGTGTTATGAAAGATACAGATACAACGCCTCATCCTTCTGGGGGGGGGTCTGTATCTTCACATCAAATATGTATCCGAGTACGCATCTGAACTTGCATACCTATCTTCAGGTTGTGGCCGTACAAATTCACATACGAAAATTGATCACAGGCTGCTGTATTTACATACCTCCTAGTGATGTAATCTGTCAGCAAGATCTGGACAACCTAGTAAAGCAGCTTCCTTCACCTTTTATTATACATGATGACTTCAATGGACATAATATTTTGTGGGGTTCGAGTAGTACAAACTCTCGTGGGAGACAGATTGAGCAGTTTATTGCCAATAACTGTCTCTGTTTACTTAACAAAGGAGAGAAAACATACTTTCACGAGCCCTCACGTAGCTTCCATACTCTTGATTTGGCCATATGTTCTCCCGAACTTCTGCCGTTGCTAACATTCGCTGTTAGCAATGATTTATATAATAGCGATCACTTTCCTATTATTGTCTCCCATGCTGATAGCGACTGAGTGAACCTTTGTCCTCCGCGGTTTCTATTTCAGCAGGCAGACTGGACGGCGTTTTCGCAATTAGCATATATCCCCGAGACTATGGTAAAAACTACAGATATTTCTGAAGCTGTTCAACAAGTCGTTGAAACCATAATGAATGCTGCAAACAACAGTATCCCAAAGACTTCGCCAAGTCTTCGGAAAATTCGCAGACCATGGTAGAACGAAGCCTGTCGCGACAGCCATAGAAAACAAAAAAGACAATTCAACATATTTCGGAGGTATCCGACAACAGAAAATCTTATAGCTTTTAAAAGAGCCAGAGCGCTAGTTCGTCGTATTCGCTGTCGTTGTCAGAGGGAATCATGAATATCATTTGTTTCTACCATAGCTTCCTATACTTCTAGTAGAAGCTTGTGTAGAAAGGTAAAGGCTGCTAATGGGATTTATAATGAATCATCCATCCCTGTATTAAAAACAGGAAGTACGATGCATTCCGCCCCATTAGATGTAGCTAATATTCTAGGCCAAGCATTTGCACAAGTTTCCGAAATCGATTCTTAAAGCCCGGAGTTTCTGGCAATTAAGAATCCCGCGGAACGGTTGTCTCTGCACTTTACTGACCTAAGCACTCATTCATACAACTGTAAATTCAGTATGTTTGAATTGGAAATGGCCTTGTCTCAATCCCACAATGCAAGCCCCGGGCCAGATGGAATCACATATAACATGCTTCGCCATTTGAATAAATCTTCACTTTCAAATCTGTTGTTTCTGTTTAACAGAATTTGGAGTGAGCAAAAGTACCCAACACATTGGCGTGAAGCTATTGTGATTCCTATCTTAAAACCTGGAAAAGAATCCTCAAATTCCCCGAACTACAGGCCAATTGCTCTGACGAGCTGCCTTTGTAAGACCTTGGAACGCATGGTCAATGCTCGTCTAATCTATGAACTGAAGAAACAAGGATGCATATGACCGTGCCTGGCGCTTTGGCACACTTTCAACGTTTTTTAACTTTGGCTTAAAAATATGGGCAACGAACTTTTATTCAAATCCTTTTATCCAAACTGAGGGAGTTCCACAAGGAAGTGTCTTCAGTCACACTTTTTATCGTCCATCTTAGCCAGGTTTTAACAATTTTACCTTCATCTGTACATGCCAGCCTTTACGTTGACGATCTGCAGATCTCATGCCAAGGAATTGATATTAATCTGATTGAACAGCAGTTGCAAACCACCGTAAATAAACTGGTAGCTTGGTGCGATAACAATGGGCACACTATCTCTTCCGAGAAGAGCCGATGTGTCCATTTCTGTCGGAAAAAAAGCTTCACCTCGATCCAAATATACATATTCGGAATATTCCGATTCCTGTGGTAAACGAAATGCGGTTTTTGGGAGTGATTCTCGATCGGAAGCTCACCTTCCTTCCACACATCTTTTATTTGCGGAAGAAGTGTGAGAAGTCCTTGAACATTTTGAAGGAGCTTTCCAGAACATCCTGGGATGCCGATCGAAACTCCTTACTCAGTATTTATCAAGCTGTAATTCTTTTCCGAATCGATTATGGATGTATGGTGTATGGTTCCGCCTGCCCATCAGTTCTGCGGCGACTGGATACTATTCACCACTCTGCATTGCTCATTTGTTCTGGAACATTTCGTACTTCTCCGTTTGAAAGCCTTTATGTAATTTGCCATCAGCTACCCCTTTGTTCAAGGCGTAAAAAATTGTCTGTCCTATTTTATTTTCGAACTAAATCTATTTTGAACCATCGCTTGGGCCAAATGTCATTGCCAGTTAGTCTTAGTCGACTTTATAATGCTCGTCCCTCTCACATCCTCCCATTTTATGAGAGAACTAAATTACTTCTGAATGACTCGGACCTTAACGCTGTTCATGTTGAAGTTGTTGACACATTTAGTTTTTCACCATAGGATATACAGCAGTTTTCGTTTTTGAACCCTTTCACTGGATTCGATAAATCATTTACTGCTGCAGTTGTTTTCCAACAGCTCTTTTTATATCATCGCTCCCGGTATTCTTCCTTTGTGCCAATTTTCACGGATGGCTCAAAATCGGATGATTATTCTGGTTGCTGCATCATACTTCCATCTGATACACTTAGCCATTGTCTGCATAGTTGCTGCTCAGTTTTTACTACTGAGTTGGTGGCAATTTTCTGCGCACTTCAGAAAATTTCATCTTACACTCTGCATAAATTTATTATTTACACTGATAGTATGAGTGCACTGGTGACACTTTCGCATTACCACAATCGGATACATCCGATTGACATTAAAATTTTGTTCACTTTACGACTGCTTCAGAATGATGGGTTTCAAGTCATTTTCTGTTGGGTTCCGAGTCATGTCGGCATTTCAGGAAATGAGAAGGCAGACTTGGCTGCTAAATCTGCATTGACTTCTTTGAGCATAGACCTTCCCTTTTACGATATTAAAAGGTCCATTGCTCATCACTTCTCTTCTACCTGGCAAAAGTCATGGGATCGGCAGACTGAAAACAAATTGCATTTTATAAAAGCGAATATTGTTCCTTGACCTGTTCATCCTATACCTGAGATGGATGTTAAATTGACACGTCTCCGTATAGAACATACACGCTTTACCCACAAACATCTCATATTTGGGTAAAATGCGCCTATGTGCAACAGTTACCAAGTTAACTTTACTATTCGGCATATCTTGATTGAATGTCCTGTCTTTAATTCATACCGTGCTCGTTTGTTTACCTTGTCTTCAACATTGCAGGACTTAGTGGGTGTAAGATACCACCCAAATATTTTTAAATTCTTAAGAGCTATTGGCTTTTTAACTTGTATATGGACTTTTTAATCATTCTTTTTTACGTTGAACATTCTTTTTTGTGTATTTGTACATTTCATCATTGTATCAAAATCTCATGAATCATAGTTTTAAAATATTTTTTGGAATTTTTCTTTATATGTCTATGTTAATTAAATAAATGGGTGTTTTTTAATACATTTTATACTTTTATCATTTGATTGGCACAGTATAGCCAAATATGGCTCTTGCGCCAGTAAAACACACAAAATCAAAACCAACTAACCAACAAATCATCAACAGCTCCTGTGGTTTTCCAGCAACTTTTTCTTTACCATCGTTGTCGGTATTCTTCATTCATTCCAATTTTTACGGATGGCTCTAAATCAGATGGACATGTCGGTTGTGGCATCGTACTTGCATCTGATACACTAAGCTATCGCCTACACGACTGCTGTTCTGTATTCACGGCTGAGTTAGTGGCAATTTTCTGTGCTCTTCGAGATTTTATAATCTATACTGACAGTAGGAGTGCTTTGGAGGCACTTTCACATTGTCATAAAAGGATGCACCCAACTGCTATTCGAATTTTGTCTACTTTGCAAATTTTACAAAATAGATGATTCAATGTCATATTTTGCTGGGTTTCTGGTCATATGAGTATTTCCGGAAATGAGGAAACAGATTCTGCTGTTAAACAGACTACATCCTTTCTGACATATGCCTTTCATATTATGATGCGAGAAAATCCGTCAATAATTATTTCCACTTAACTTGGCAGAAGGCATGGGACATGCAAACTAACAATAAGTTACATTTTGTCAAACCTACAATTGATTTCTGGCCTATAATCCCTATACGAGAGGTTGATGGGTAAAAATTTACTGTACGGTCATCCTTGGCGACTTTTTCAAAATCTCGCCAAAAGTCGCCAAAATGGCGACTAATTATAAATAGGGTTAATGCAATTACCCTATTATAATTAGTTGTCGGGTCGGATGGGGGTTGCCATATGAAAAGATTTATCGCCAATGTAAAAAAATCGCTCCAAGGATGACCGTACAGTAAATCTGAGCCGGTTGATGTCAAGTTGACTCGCTTTCGTATAGGGCATACTCTATTCACGCATCGTCATCTCCTTTTCGGTGAGAGAGCACCGATCTGTGCTGTATGTAATATTGACTTTAGTGTGAAACATATTTTAATTGAATGTCCAGTGTTTAATTCTCATCTTCAATATTTTTTCCATTCACCTTCTCTGGATTTACATGACTTGGTGTGTGAGAAATACTATCCAAATATTTTTAACTTTTTAAGGGCTATTGGCTTTTATGCATGCATTTAATACGTGTTCATTTTTTATATATTTTTTTAAATTGTAACATCTGATTTCTGTTACAGAATCATTGCCAATTTCCTACTTAAAATTTAATATACTCATTGCTACAAAAATATTCTTATTGCTTAATTATCCTACATTCTTTTTTTACCTTTTATAACTGATTCATTTTAATCTTGCCAGATGTAAAACCATAAAACCATATGCTTGGCGCAGTATGGCCAAAACTGGCTCTTGCGCAAAAAAAAAAAAAAAAAAAAAAAAAAAAAAAAAAAAAAAAAAAAAAAACCCTACCACTCGACTTACAGAGCAGCCTGGGCTAAAGAGAACGCAAAAGGACCCCCGAATTCCATTTTACCTCTAACGGGTCGTCATGTACGGTCAACACATGTGTTTATATTAAACAAAGTCCAATAACAAAACCTGACTCAAAACAGAAATGTTAACTCAACGGTAGTGGAAAAAAAAAATTAGGAGAATGATCACTTGGGTGACCCTGGGATGCGACAGTAAACCCCTTTGGAGATCCTTGGTACCTCGGGATCGAGACAGCCGTCCTCACCTACAAAATGTGAAGCCTCTAATAACTGATCATTTTAATTTTGAAATTAGTAACTGGATATTATTTATAATTTTTTTCATTTCATTTGCTATAGGGAAGCATGTGCTATTTTCTGAATTATTATCTTTAAATTAATATCTTACATGTAGTATTATTTGTTATAATAAATAGAATTAATTTTTTTATTCAGTTTTTGATTAGAGAAAAGTAATTTCTTACGATTTATTAAAGAAAAAAAGATTTGAAATAATATTTTGGCAATTTCTTTTGTTTAAATCTTTGCTGAAATATTTATAGATGAAATGCGTATAATCATACTATTTTTATATTAATGCTGCATCATGTCATTCTGGTACTTATGCAAAGAGTACTAATCAGTTATTGAATGGTTTTAAAATTTTGTGCAAAGATCGTAGTTTTTACTGTGAACGAAATTGAACATTCATTGTAAAGAGTAGTTATAATGGTTCAGACAATTCTTATAGAGGGTTTCTTTTTTTCATTAAAAGTTTCCATAAGAAACGGAGTATACTGTATTCAAAGTTTTTTTAGGATGTTCATTTCTTTATAAAAAAAACCTGAGAATGTATAAATTTTTCCCAGATTAAATAGTCTTAAAATTAATTTTTAATAATGTCTATTACAGTAATTCTGAGTAGGGAGAAAGCCAGGCAACTAGTAGCCACAAGTTTAGAGACAGAGAAATGTTTTCTGTAGCCACCTCGTAGAATGTTTTTCTCGCTGTAACAATCAAGAATCTTTTGAAAAAATATGTGGATCGTTTTAAAACTTGTGAAATTTTATATAATTCTTTACACGTCGATGATTTAAGTAATGATCGACAAAACGTGAAACATGCTTTAAAAACAAGTTTAGAAAGAGTTATGGTTTTTAAAAATGCTAGTATGACTTTAAGAAAGCGGAAAATTGAAATGCGTATTCGGAATTGGAATGGTCATCGCTAATCCATTTAATTTAAAACTGGGACTCTGGCGACTTCTAAAGTACTCTCCAATAGGATTCCTTTCATTTCGATGTCGAAAGTCTAATAAAATTTCTCTCGAAACGAATGGACACCACGGTACCTACTACAAATTGCAGGTTGTATTTTTGACTCAGTAGGGTTATTGGTCCATTTATAATTAGATTAAAGATCTTAATACAAGAATTATAGTGTTTGGGTCAAATATCACAATCGCAAAGCTCTTTGCCTTGCTTTGACTTCCGAGATGATCTACGGAACATGTGAATGCAGTGAGTGAAAGTAACTCAAAGCCATTGCATCGTATACCCACCAGGAAAGTAACAGACACCCACAGAGTAGGCTGTTTGTCATTTTCATAGCTGATATCTTCTTCGCTGGGATTGAACATAGAATGCGAAACAGAAGATAGCTTGAAAAATTATGCTCCCGCTTACCCAAACTGATGCAACAATGACAATTTGCTCAAGCCTCCCTTGATTATCAAAACTAACCGGGATGCGTCAGGAAGATAGTCTCCTGCCCTACCACTGAGCAAATGAAAGAAAGCAGAGAATCATAAGCTTCCTCATACTTGTCTTTTCTACTCGATATCTTTCGGGATAATGCATGACCTCCGAGAGACAAGGCCTACTGGCTCTACCACTCGCTCCTGCATGAGTCATCTCGATTGGGCGATCGAGAAGCTGGTCACTCTGCGCGTTTTCTGCGCGAAGTGAACGACGGCTGACGTTTATAAGCCTTCATTTATTTCTATTTTTATATTTATTTCTTGATCCGAGATGGTGTTATATTGAAATGGATGAGATGCAAAAGCAAGTTTAGGATACAAATTATTGAAGGTAAGTGTATTTCTTTTATAATCCTCAATATAAAGTGTTATTGAATCTGTTACCATTAAGCCCATTTGTTCATCACGTTCTGTTTTAACAACACATTATAATTACGATTTAGTTTTTCAATATTGTCACGTAGATATTCTAGTGTTGGCCTCAATGACACACACAAGAGGTACAGCTAAACCAATTTATTAACAGAACTCAGAATTGAGAATACAGTAACTGACAAATCCCCTGCTTTTATATAAGCAGAGAAAGTTCCAGAATACTCTTCTGGAGACAGTAAGAAAAGTCCAGAACACTTGTCTGGTAAACTAAAGAAATGTCCAGTATCTTCTGGAACATGAAATAAAGGAAAACATAAAATCAAGGAATTAAGTATTTACATATACCATTAATCTCAGTGCCTCTAGCGAGATTCGAGTCCAGGTCTCTTGATCACAAGACCAGTGTCATGACCATTCGGCCATGGAGATTCGACAGTCTTTCTTCAATGCGGCATTGCTCTCTCCTTAGAAAAACAGCGTCTCGATGTTATGACATTTCATTGTGTGGTTCTAGCTCTCGATCGAGTCACAGGGCCAGTATAAGATGTCGTGTCTCCACGGTGAATAGTCTCTTGAGAAATGTCTCTTTCCGGAACCTCCATTATTTTATAAGACTGTTGGTCGTCTTGTTCTTCTGGGCTATGGTATGGTTTCATGCGTAAAACGTGGACAACTTCTTTCGGTTTCCGCCTTCTAGAATTAGGATCGAAATTGGCTACTTCATAGGTGACGTCGGACAACCGCCTGAAGACTTGATAAGGGCCGAAGTACCTCTTGAGCAGCTTCTCAGAAAGCCCCTTTTTACGAACTGGAATAAAATTCCACACCAAATCCCCTGGTTCGTATGCCACCATCCGATGTTTGGAGTCATAATGCCAGCGATCTTTCTGCTGAGTCTCGAGAGTTCGTGCACGAGCTAATTGCCTCGATTCTTCTGCCTTATTGATCAGATGACTAACGTAATCGTCTTCTTGGCTGAACTCATTGGGGCAGAGAGGAAACATCGTATCCAAAGGCGTTTCAGCTTCTCGCCCATGTAGGAGGTAGAAGGGTGTAAAACCTGTCGTGTCCTGCTTGGCAGTGTTGTAGGCGAATGTGACGAACGGCAATATCTGGTCCCAGTTCTTCTGTTCGACATCAACATACATAGAAAGCATATCTGCTATCGTTTTGTTGAATCGTTCTGTAAGGCCATTTGTTTGCGGATGATAGGCTGTTATCATTCGATGAGTGATATTGCACAGTCGATTAATATCGGATACCAGCTTGGACTGAAAAACTTGCCCACGGTCTGTAATGATAACTCGTGGAGCTCCATTCTTCAGGATTATGTCCTCTAGTAGGAATTTGGCAATTTGGGTAGCTTCCGCCGTCGGTAAAGCTCTGGTGACTGCGTACCGTGTCAAATAATCGGTGCATACTACAATCCATTTGTTGCCGTCGTCAGATTTTGGAAATCGTCCTAGCAGGTCGATTCTGATGCGATGGAAAGGAGCGGCAGCTGGTGGAATAGGCACGAGATGACCCGGTGGCTTCTGAGGAATAGATTTTCTCCTTTGACATTCTCGGCAGTGCATCACATATCTTCGAACATTTCTGTGCAAACCTGGCCAATGAAATCGCTTTCTTATTCTATCATAAGTCCTGGTGAATCCTAGATTCCGGCGGTAGGGTCATCATGGAGAGATTCTAGAATACTGAGCCGTAAATGCTTCGGGATCACTGGTAGAAATTTCTTTCCGGACGGATCAAAATTCTTCTTGTAGAGGACTCCTTCGACTACTTCCAAGTTTCCAACCCTGCTTGCTTCGGTACTTTGTTGGTCTCTTATTATTCTTGCCAATTCTGGATCTTTCATCTGTTCTTCTGAGAGATTAGTGAATAAAGTGGCACCAATGGAGTCCCCAGACCATGAAGCATCGACTTTCAATGGGCTTCTGGACAGACTATCAGCATCTTTGTATTTCCTTCCACTTTTGTACACCACTGATACGTCGTATTCTTGGAGTCGCAGCGCCCATCTAGCGAGTCTTCCAGAGGGATCCTTCAATCCTGTCAGCCAACACAGGGAATGATGGTCGGTGATGATCTTGAAAGCCTTTCCAAAGAGATATGGCTGAAACTTAGTTATAGCCCATATGGTCGCAAGACATTCTCTTTCAGTTGTGGAATAGTTTTTCTCAGCTTTCGTCAGAGTCCGCGAGGCATAAGCTATTACTTTTTCCTTCCCATCTTGGATTTGGACTAATACTGCGCCGATTCCGTATCCACTCGCGTCGGTGTGAAGTTCCGTTGGTGCAGTTCCGTCATAAAGGCCCAAGACAGGATCGGAGATAAGATCTTTCTTCAAGATATTAAAAGCTTCCACTTGTTCAGGTCCCCAACAGAATTTTGTGTCCCCCTTCAGTAACAACTGTAGAGGTTCGGCTTTATGGCAAAAATCTTTGATAAATCGGCGATAGTAAGAGCAAAGTCCCAGAAAGCTTCTGATGTCATGGATATTCCTAGGCACAGGAAAGTCACACACGGCCTTTATTTTTTCTGGGTCCGGTCGTACGCCATCACTGGATACTAGGTGTCCCAAGATCTTTATCTCTTGTGCTCCAAAGCGACATTTTTTTGGATTAAGGATAAGGCCGGCGTTCTGTATACACTGAAGGACGGTATTCAACCTCTGAAGATGTTCATCGAATGTTTCTGAGAACACCACAATGTCATCTAAATAGCAAAGGCACATTGTCCATTTTAAATGTCACAGAAGATTATCCATCATCCTTTCAAAAGTTGCAGGAGTATTGCATAAGCCAAATGGCATCACTTTAAACTCGTATAGTCCCTCAGGTGTAATAAAAGCCGTTTTCTCACGATCGGCTTCATCGACTTCTATTTGCCAGTAACCGGAGTAGAGATCCATAGACGAAAAATATTTTGCACCCTTCAGGCAATCCAAGGTGTCGTCAATACGGGGCAATGGATACAAGTCTTTCTTGGTAATTGTGTTGAGTCGGCGATAATCAACACAAAAACGCCAGCTCACATCTTTTTTCCTGACCAAGACGACTGGAGATGACCATGGACTTTCTGATGGTTGAATGATGTTTTCCCCTAACATTTTGGTTACCTCCTCACTGATAATGCGGCGTTCGGATGGGGACACCCTGTAAGCTCTCTGACCAATAGGTAAGTGGTCGCCTGTGTTTATTCGGTGTTTAACATTGAGTTAATTTCCGTTCTTGAACGTCCTTTCTTGATCAAAAATTTCTGAAAATCTCTGGAGTAGATTTCCTTTCCTTTCTTTTTGGTCGATCCTCAAATCTGGAGCTATCATCGTGGTATAATCGATGACACCCAACTTTGCCTTTGAAGTGGTCGTGGAATAAGGCGATCCCTCATCTATGGTATTTACACAGTCTTCGTGTAAAGGTTCGGCAAACCCAATGCACATGCCTTTAGGGATGATCTGAGGTTCTCCTTGTCCATTGGCAACCCATAGTTCGGCTTTTCCATTAAGGAGCGTAACTATAGTAGACGGAATAGCAACTTCCTTGTTCAAGAGGAGCATCCTATATCCCTCTACTATTAAGTCGATAGCTCGAAGGTTCTTTCGGCTTAAGACAGTAATCTTTCTGATAGAACGAGCAGGTACTGTATAGTCTTCTATTGTGAATAAACGGCTGAAGTCTGGAGTTTGGGATTCTCGAAGGACGTCTTGAAACAAGAGCTCCGAACGGCCACAATCTATAACAGCTTGAGAAGCGCCCAAAAAGTCCCAACCAAGGATGATATCGTGACTGCATTGTGGCAAAACAATAAATTCAAAAGCTTGAGGTCGGCCATTGATTTCGAGGCGAAGCATACATTTTCCCACTGGTCTCACGTAATTTCCATCGGCGACTTTTAAAAGAACATTTTTAGTTGTGGGAAACATAACTTTCTTCAGTAGGCGACGATACTTCTCCGAGATTACAGAAAATGAGGCTCCAGAGTCCACAAGGGCAGGTACTGGCTTATTGTCGACGATTACTTCTATGTTGTTTCCGGTCATCTTTGCGGCACAATGTTACGGCATCGGAGGATTTTTGTCACTAGCGGCCTCACCCCCAAGGAAGGTCGCACCGCTTAGTTTTCCTCATTTCTGCGGCTAGGAGATTGACTGAATCTTCTATATGGCGACGGAGATCTATAGCGGCGTGTCGGCGATCGTCCTCGTGATGGGCTGGGCGACAAACCTCGGGCTGCTGGTCGGCTGTATTCGTCGGCATAGCGTCCCTCATTTGACTGTGGACGGCCGAAATCTCTCCTATTAGCCCGATATGCCTCAAAAATAGCTTTGCGATCTCGGCAGTATCGAACTACATGGCCAGGGCGGCCACAGTGGACACAGACGGGTCTTCTATCAGGAGTGCGCCAGACATCTGTCTTCCTCTGTGGTTGCTGTGCTACGAGCGTAGGTCGTCTGGCAACGTCGGCATAGGAAGGTCGGCGTCTTGGTTTGACCTTTGTCCACTCTGGTGCTGTCTGTGACAAAGGAGCCAAAGCATTCTCTACTTCCTTCGAACAATGGCTTCAATGCCTTGGTCTTGGAATTCGGGATCGACTACTGGAGATACGAGGCGCTGGACCTCCTCTCGCACTATTTGACGTATTAGTGATGTCAAATCCAGTTTTTCGTCAATTGCAGCCATTGGTACGACATTTGGAAGCCTTTCAAATTTCCTACTCCGGATTCTCTTTTGCTGCATTTCTTCGATTTTTCTACACCATTTTATAAAGTCCTCGGTGGTAGTTATTTCTTTCGTCAGAAGTGCCTGGTAAACATCTTCGGCAACTCCTTTCATCAGATGAGACACTTTCTCTTCTTCTGACATACCTGGTTTGACTTGATGGCATAATCCCAACACGCTTTGGATGTAGGATTGCGTGCTTTCGCCAGGTTTTTGAGCTCTATACTTGAGCTCATCTTCTGCCTTCTTTACATAGTGATGTGTTTCTCCAAATGCCTCTTTTAACATTGATTTGAAAACACCCCAAGAAGTCAATTTATCTTCATTATTTTCGTACCATTGCTTCGCTGTGCCATCCAGGAAAAAAAACACATTTGCGAGGCAAGTCATGTCATCCCATCTGTTGAATTTTGACACTCTGTCGTATTCCTTCAACCATTTGTTTGGGTCTTGTCCCACGTCTCCTTTAAATACAGAAGGATTCCTGTATTGTGGCTGTGCTGATGTCAGGATGACAGGTTTAGTCTCCGGTTCCACAGGCATTTCCCTTGTCTTTCTGGGTGGTGGGAAATAAAGTCCAAATTCTGTTTCAATGCCTTTAAGGCGATCGCTTCTTCGTAAATTCGTTTCCACGCTGACTGGAATCGCTACCCGGCGCCTCCACCAAAGAATGTCACGTAGATATTCTAGTGTTGGACTCAATGACGCACACAAGAGGTACAGCTAAACCAATTTATTAACAGCTCAGAATTGAGAATACAGTAACTGACAAATCCCCTGCTTTTATATAAGCAGAGAAAGTTCCAGAATACTCTTCTGGAGACAGTAAGAAAAGTCCAGAACACTTGTCTGGTAAACTAAAGAAATGTCCAGTATCTTCTGGAACATGAAATAAAGGAAAACATAAAATCAAGGAATTAAGTATTTACATATATCATTAATCTCAGTGTCTCTAGCGGGATTCGAGCCCAGGTCTCTTGATCACAAGACCAGTGCCATGACCATTCGGCCATGGAGATTCGACAGTCTTTCTTCAATGCGGCAATATTATTTGTTCGCTCAATGAAGTAGCGTTGATTAAGAATGAACTTAATGAAATAAGAATAAATAGCTACAATCTATTTGTACAAATTCTCTATTTCTTTATGTAAAAATCGAATCAATTTTTAGACTATCATTTGTTTATCTATGATAGTGCTGTCAGGTTTCTTACTTATTCTATTTTTAATCATAATTTTGGTATAGAAATCCTGTTTAAATAAGCTCTTTATTAAATTTTTTCATCCATTAGTTTCAAGCTTACCTTTTATTTACTATTTAGTTACATACAATTTATAAAGTTGCATCCATTATCTCTTAAGTATTTTTAATCATGACAGTGAGTTTTATTTTTAAAGTTACAGTGTAAATTAATGACTACGACTCGTGACTACTACTTCGATGACGCGGACTTCTCTGTCTGGCAGCTGCAGCCCCTTTTATAGGTCTCAGGAGGCGGAGCTAGAAGCCTCTCAACCAATCAGGAACGTTCGAGGCGTGTCTCGGTTCCTACTGGACGGATCGGGAAAATGCTCGAAGTTTCGGGTATAATCAATTTTGGCGCCAAAGTCGCCAAATTGGTTGCCAAGTTGCCAAGCTCTGGGACCTCCGACGTGAAACACGGACTCCATCCAATAATGATGACTTTAAAACAGTCTTTCTGATAGTGGAACAAACTATGCTGGGAAGCCGAATTGCAGGTTTGTAACAATATAAATCAAATATTTGATATTCTTGATTATTATGAAAAGGATCCCTGTGATAGATTATCAAGTTCATTGAATGTCAATATTAATATTATTAAATCTATCATCAAAAATTCAGAAGATTTATTTACTGACAAATGTTTTTCTTTGAATTTTTTCTTGAGCAGTTGCATCTGCTGAAGTGTAAACCTGAACGGTGCAGGTATTCACCAAATATTATCATATTTGCATCTGTATTATTTTGCATTTCTCCCCAAGCTTACAAATTTCTCAGAAACTCCCCTTACATGATTTTTTCCAGATCCCAGTACTATTCGAAAAATTGGTGCTAATTTAAAAAATTCTCCACAAACAGAAGAATACAACAATTTTCTTGCTTATGCCAAACATGCATTTCAAAACTTAAAAGATGATGATCATACTGTAATTCTGACGGTTGATGAAATACACATTAAGCCATTTCTTGATTACAAAGGAGGGAACATAGTAGGAACAGCATACAATAGCACTAAATTAGCAAACAGTGCACATGTGTTTATGTTGCAAAGTCTTTTTTTTCTTCTTATTCTTCTTGCAAAGATGTTATTCATATTGTACCTACTAACACATTTGATTCTTAACAACCTTTTAATTTAATTACGAAAATTATAAAGGGGCTTGAGGAAATAGGCTTCCAAGTAATGGGAATTGTAACAGATAATAATTCTATTAATCAAGCAGCAGCAAGCAACTTTAGTAATCCTTCTAAACTACAAATTAAATATGACCACCCAGTAGATGATTCATACCCCCTTTTTTATATAATTGATTCTGTGCACATTCTTAAATGTGTACGAAATAATTAGCGCAATAATCATAAAAATGGCTACTACTTTTATTATTCAGATTTCAATTCCTTAAAAAATGTTTGTACTGCCTTTTTAAGAACTGTCAGAAAGCTTTACGATTTAGAGTGCTCCAACTTGTAAAAGTTTGGTTATGGTTTACTCGTAAAGCTCTGTGACCAACCTCTTAGAAAAGGCAAAATGCAAATTTATCCTTAAAGCTTTTTAGCACTTATGTTGTTCATGCCTTGAATGTGGTTGGGGGAAAATACCATCTTGAGAGCTATGAGCAAACGTCTCATTTCATAGATGTAATTTGTACTTGGTGGAATATTGTTAATATCAAGACCCCCAACAAAGGAAAATTGAAGCGCAATCCTATGCGTGAGCCTATAACAATACTCCATCTGATAAACGATTGACTTTTTTGAAACACCTTGTTAAATGGGTAAGTGCATGGGAAAAGCTTGATTCAAATAATGGAAGACTTTCCAAAGAAACATTTCTTGCTCTTCATCACACGATACGAAATAGCTGATTATTGCATCAATACAGTAAAAAAGAAATATATTCTCTTAGGTAAAATTCAAACTGATAAGCTAGAATCTAGATTCAGCTAGTACAGAAATATGGCTGGAGACCAATATCACATTTCTGTAAGACAAATATACGAGATTGAAAGTAAACTAAGATTATCCCACGAATTAAAACAGAGTCAGAGGGACTCCTGGATTAAATTTGTATCGCCTATTACATCATTGACTTCCAGCAAACAGTTGTGGAAAAAAGTAAAGGCTGCTAATGGTATTTATAGCGAATCTTCCATTCCTGTTTTAAATATAGGAAGTGCGATACATTCTGCCCCATTAGAAGTAACCAATATTCTGGGCCAAGCATTCGCACAAGTTTCCGCAATAGATTCTTATAGTCCTGAGTTTCTGGCGATTAAGAATCCCGCGGAACGGTTGCCTTTGCATTTTAATGACCGTCGCAAGTTTTCATACAACTGTAAATTTAAAATGTTTGAACTCGAAAAGGCGTTATCTAAGTCTCATGATACCAGTCCAGGGTCAGATGGGATTACATACAATATACTCCGTCATTTGAATACCACTTCCTTTTTCAGCCTGTTGTTATTTAACAGAATCTGAACTGAGCAGAAGTACCCCTTACAATGGCGTGAAGCTATTGTTATTCCAATCCTAAAACCTGGCAAAGATCCATCCAATACTCTGAACTACCGACCAATAGCTTTGACGAGCTGTCTTTGTAAAACCTTAGAACATATGATCAATTCTCGTCTTACATTTTTACTACGTCCATACATACTACGTCCTTGTTTTTCTAATTCAAAAGTATCTCTCAGTTGCAGAGTGGTTTCCGTAGAGGACGGTCTTCTGTTGACAACATTGTCCTTCTGGAAACTCAAATTCACAATGCATTTGTGAGAAGAAATTACCTTGTATCTATTTTTTTTTCTATATATAGAAAGCGTACGACCGTACGTGACGTCATGACCTACTTTCAAAGCTTTTAACTTTGGTTTTAGAGGAAATTTACCTATCTTTTTAAAAAAACTCTTTATCTTGTCGAACGCTTAAAGTTCGCCTGGGTAACGTCTATTCAAATAATTTTATTCAAATTGAAGGTGTTCCGCAGGGAAACATTTATAGTGTTACTCTTTTTATTGTCCCTTTTAGCTAAATAATTAATGTTTTACCTCCATCTATTCAAGGCACATTATACGTGGATGATCTACAGATCTCTTGCCAAGGGAGCAATATGCACCTGATAGAGCGACAACTGCAGGTTGCTGTAAACAAACTTGTAGATTGGTGCAATGAAAATGGACATACGATTTCGCCAGGAAAAAGTAAATGCGTCCATTTTTGTAGGAAACACTGTATTCCTTTAGATTCCAAAGTTCAGATTCATCCCTGTGGTAAATGAAATAAAATTTTTGGGGATAATATTTGACCGTACGCTCACTTTTCTTCCGCATATTCTATATCTACGGAAAAAGTGTGACAGGTCATTAAACATTCTCAAGGTACTGATCAGAAACACTTGGGGAGCAGATCGAACTTCCTTGCTCATAATTTATCAAGAAATGACTTTATCCCGTATTGATTACGGATGTATGGTGTAGGGCTCTGCTCGTCCTACGGTTCTACGTAGACTTGATACTATGCATCATTTTGCTTTGAGAATTAGCTTAAGAGTATTTCGCACCTTGCCTGTGAATAGTATGTATATTCTGTGCCATCATCTACCACTAAGTTTACGGCGTAAAAAATTATCTGCCCAATATTATCTTCGAGCACTGTCTGTTCCGAAGCAGCCTGTGTGTTCTTTGATATTTCCGGTTAATCTTCGGAGACTTTTTAATGCTCGTCGCTCTCACGTACTTCAATTCTGCGAGAGAGTTAAACTGCTCCTTCACGATTATGGACTTTAGGATAAGGTTATCGTGACTACCGCTCCATTTTCCTTTCCTCCCTGGAATATTCCTCAGGTTTCATTTCTAAATCCCTACTCTGGTTTTGAGGAGCAGAGTACTGCCCCTATTTTCTACCAGAATCTGTTTAATTCTCATTGCTGTCAGTATTCAGATTACTTAAAAATATTTACGAATGGTTCGAAATCAGATGGTCATGTTGGTTGCGGTATTGATTTTGATACCGACACAATTAATTACCGTCTAGATTCCTCTTTATCTGTTTTATCTGCTGAATTATTAGCCATCTTTTATGCTCTTCAGAGGATTTCCCTCTCTCCTGATCGTAAATTTTGTATCTATACTGACAGCATGAGTTCATTGACAATGTTTTCCAACTGTAATAATCAGATTCGCCCAGTTGCTGTGGAAACCTTGATCTTCTAAGGACTTTAAAAAACAGGGAGTTTAAGATATTATTTTGACTCGGAATCGCTGGTAATGAGCTGGCGGATAATGCAGCAAGGAGTGCATCTTTGCTTTCATAGCAAGACATCCCGTTCTGTGATGCTAAAAATATTTTTCAACATCGTCTGTACTCACTCCGGCAGGAATCATGGAATAATCATATTAATAACAAACTTCATGGCAAAACCTATCATTTCGTCCTGGCCTTGTTTACCAGTGCGAGAGCTAGATATCAAATTGTCTAGACACCGCATTGGTCACACTCGTTTTACTCATAAACTTTTATTCGGTGATCGAGCTCCTTTCTGGTCTAGATGCCAAGTGACTTTAACCGTTCTTCATCTTTTAATAGAATGCCCTTATTTTGATCATCATCGTTTACGTTTTTTCTGTGCTTTGACAGTGGACATGCTCGTGGGGGAACGTCCCCACAAAAATCTTTGTAAAAGCAATTGGTTTTTATAATTTTATTTAACATTTCAATTTGTTGCCAATTTTTACAATTTTATGGAGATATGGCCTTGTAATTTTATTAATCAGTTTCTAATTCTACAGAATCTTACATAAAAATGCCTTATATATTTAAACCCTACGACTGGCGCAGTATAGTCAAAAATGGCTCTTGCGCCACTATATCCCACTATCCATCCATCCATCCCACGAATTAAAAATTGTCTCTCATAATAAAGGTACTATAACTGTTAACATATTTGATGACAACGGTGACAATAATGATGATGGAAAAGAACCTGTAGATTTAATTTTCTGTGATATATCTGTTGAAGAATCCGACTAGGGATTGCAATACCGGGATACCGAATACCAGCATTTTGAGCCATTTGTACAATTTTGTAATACTGGTATTCACAAGTTTAAATTTCAGTTTTCGGTATTTACTAGAAATTTTTAAAATTGTCTCCACTATATGTTCAGGGATCGCCAATGATGTGTGGAAGTGCTTAAATCTAAATGAGCGAAACATGGATTATCCATGAAAGCAGATATTGTATCCATAACGACTGATGGAGCAACAGTTATGAAAAAAGTTGGAAAGTTGATTGGTGCAAATCAGCAATTATGCAATGCTCATGGAATTCAAATAGGAATAATAAATGTATTGTATCAAAAAAATAAAGAACAGAAGAATCCAAATACTGTGATGTAGAAACTTGGGATTCCGCCTTTGAAGAGAGTGAGAGTGATATTGACAATGAAGATAATGACAATGTAATTGTTGAAGACGATATTACTAATGAGGATGAAATATTAACCCATCAAGAATTGCTTCCCATAATTTATAAAGTTCCAAAAATTGTTATTTAAACGTTCCCCTACAAAAAATGCCATAATACGAAAATATATATTAACTGAAAATAAAACAAAATATATGTTAATATTAGATTCTAAAACACGTTGGAACAGTTCACTCTTAATGATGAAGCAATTTTTGAAACTGTGAAATCCAATCCAAAAAGCAATAATCGATTTAAAATGCAAATTAATTTTTCAGATAGTAAATTGACTTGGCTGTTGAGGCATTATGCTTGAGAGATCCTAATTTATTAACTGCTAAAGCAACAATAAATTTCATGTCGCAGTTACTGAGAAAACAGCACACATCACTATCTGAAGAATTATTTATTACATTGAAAAATTGCACAGAAAAAAGGTATACCGAAATAGAAAATGTCTTACGGTATTTACATAATTATAATGATTTTAAAAGTGAAAATGAAAAAAAGAGACTAACCAATTCAAATCTGATCAAGTTTATAATAAGCTTTCTAAAAATGTTTTACACACAAACCTATCGACATTCAGAAGAATTCGTTCAGTTATCGAAGATTATGATGACACTAATGTCGATAGTGAAAAGGAATTGTCTCTTGATCAAAAATTAGATTTAGCGATAAATTAAAAAAAATTAACAAACCAAAATACAATACAGAAATCAGCTATATCCAAAACCATCCGACGAGAAATCCATTTATTTGAAGAGGAGGGATTTAGAGGTAAATACTTGGAAAAAGTATATCGCGCATCGCTAACAGTACCACCAACTAGCGTAGATGCCGAAAGAGCGTTTTCGATAGCTGATAATTTTTGCACAAAATTGCGTTCCAGGCTTAATGATAGTACAATTGATGCATTATGTCTTTTAAGATCACATTTCAAAAATTTGTAATAGTACCACAGAATGAATAGAGATATTTACACTTTTTTGTGATTTAAATAAATAAGATGTTCCTTTACTTTTTTGTGATTCTTTATATTCTGTTATAATTTATAAGTTACAAATTATTTTTTGTGATATTTACATTCTCTAATAAAACTGGCAAAAAAAAAAAAAAAAAACCTCCTGTGTTTTCTTTCGTTTTTTAAAATTTCTACTACCGGTATTAAGATATAAAAAATACCGAATACCGGTATTGAACTTTTGGTTCGATTTTGCAATCCCTAAATCCGACATAGATAAAATAGAAGATACCTTGCCCCTAATAGCATATTTAACTGGTTACTGTTCTCCTGCTGCTTTAAAAAAAACTAAGTGTTTACATTGTCGCCAAAAATTAATAACAGATACAAATTCCATTCCTCCTAATTTTAAACTAATTGATGTCAAAGATAAGGGTGGGTTATTATATCCTATTAAAATAGTTTTAAATGCTGTTATCCATACATATATAGTTGTTCAAAAATTTATTAGTGAAAAATACGAGAATAAACTTATTGAAGTTCCTAATCAACGAAATTTAATCATTAATCTTGTGGAAAGTATTTTAATAACTGAAGATATGTTTCTTTCTTCAGATGTTTGTGCAGATGGGCATGGCGTATTACCTTTACTTGTTGTAATTCTGAGGTCAGCAACTAACAGCTTATTAAATAATTATTTTAAAGTAAAAAATGATAAAGTGAAAGGCAAATCTAATAATAAAGCTGCTTCTAAGAATAAAAAGCAAACTAGGAACTTTTTCTAAAAATTCTTCCATGGATAAAAAAGAATCTAGCAAAAAAAAAAAATGATCAATGGGAAAGGGGGAAAGTACCTGTTATAATACAAATATAGAAGGGGAAAAAATTTGTTTTGAAGGAATCAAGTGAAAATTATTTTTAAAAATTTAACTGAATGCAACTGTGAAATTAAATTTACTTATATTGTTGAAGATTAGTAAAATTATAACCTGTGCAGCTTGAGAATATTACAATTTTAACTGTCATTTTTATTTTGTTAGAAATTGTATTTGAAGTGATATTTCTATTTTGTATATATGTGCTCTAAATAATTGTATTTTTTTATTTAGTATATAAAAATAATTAATATTTATTAATCACATTTTTGTTGTATTTCTATTTTGTATATGTACGAGTTCTGAATAATTGTTTTTTTCCTTGTTATTATGTCGAAATAAATAAATGTTTTCTAATATATGCCTTCATCTGCTTCATATTTTATAATTTCTTAATTCATTCATATTTATTTACTTAAATATGTTATTTCTTTATACAAGTATAGCTCATGGATTTGCTATATTTTTTTTAACAAACATTTCCAGTAAAAAATTTAAATCCAATATTTATATGGAGCATAAAAAAATGAATGAATAATCTCATTATGTTACTAATCAAATTTTTTGTTTGCATCCATTTTTATTTTTTATATGTAAATCTTTTACTATTGATTAGCTTCCT
>JAPMOR010028638.1:130751-143213 GCA_026543865.1 Argiope aurantia
TTTAGAGAATTGAAAATTGTCGTGAAAGCATAACGCTATACATCGCAAGTTACGCGTTATGTTAATCTCCGTCCTTCTCGGAGTGTCCGCCCAACCGTGATGACTCATTACAACAGCCAGAAGACCTTGTATCTCGGGGGTCATGGATAATGCTGCATTAACTGAAGCTCCACTTTTTTCTCCACTTTTTTTAGGACCAGATAATCGAATCTAGCGCCCCGAGTTATTCGCAACATGTTAGCCCTTGAAATTTACTTAAGTAATCAATTTGCTGAATTTTAATGGGAATATTCTATCTATAACCCGGGGGGGGGATTTTGTGCGTGCTTATCAGTGCAAGAAAACTGTTTGATTACACTATGTATTGAAACGCAGCTACGGTTGTCCACACTGCGCACTGAAAGAGGAGTCGTGTTAAATCAGTGAACTGGAAATATCCTGGCTCATTCATGATGCCTGGACACTTTGTTATTGTCATGAAACTGAAAATAATTGCTGTATGGAACTTGATGTGTTTACAAACGGTGACGATATTTCTGGTATCATGAAGATGAAATTTCTTCAAAGTAAACGTGAGTTATCCATTTCCCAAATTTATTTTGATTTCAATTTTTTATTTATAAATAGAGACAGCTTAATTAAGCACAAAGAATAAGGCAGTATAAAGTTTGTTTGTGAATAGAGACGAACATGAATGATTACTCCGATCCAGGGCAGCGAGTTACTTTAGTTTTGCTCGTTCATATTCCAGGAACAATGGAGACTAGAGAAAGGGCTTCTGACCGGTAGATGGAGCTACCGAAGTTCCTATGGCCCCATCGGGGCTGCTCCGGCTGTGGGTGGCCAGTGCAGCGCGGGGCGGCAATGCAGCATGCAGTCCTCTATGCCGACGGCGGCCACGCGAGGCGTCCGCGTCATGTCCACGGTGCCCCTGCTGAAGCCCTGCCGCCGCCGGACGACCTCCTCCTCCTCCTCGCTCCTCACGCTCTACCAGAGGTTTCTCAGGTACCTCCGGAGGCTGCTCAGCGCCAGGAGAGGTGAGGATTTTGTTTTCATTGCATGGCAACCGAAAATCTCTCTTTTCTCTTGACCCCCCATCGTTTGTTTTGGAGCACTCGAGATCGAATTAGAAGGGATTTCATTTCAGCTTACGAAACAAAGCTAAAATCACTTAACTCACGGAAAAAAGGAGCGATTTTATTAAGCTATTTTCGAATTTCGGAATGGGTCGAAACTTCAGAAAGCGAAAGATATTATACAGGGGAAAAAAATAATGAAATTGGATTTTGGATTTTTTTTTAATACCGCATAAATTTTGATATCAGTTGAAATAGACTTCATTCTCACGAAGTTGGTTTAGTGAACCTCAAATTTTTGAGCCTTGTTTTTCACAACTCAACAGCAAACACTAAAATCACTAACAACAAGACTTTTGACTTCGGTATTATCTGTAATGAATTATACTTTAGAAATAAATATATGAATTTTAAAAAATCATTCAGAAGTTTTCCATACATTTTTTCAAATGACAAAAAAAAAAAAAAAAAAAAAAAAAATGTTACAAATTTTCTAATTGTATCTAGACTTCGATAAAGTTCTTAATAGATTGCATTTGAGAATTAGGACATTTCCAGGAGTTTTAAAATTCTTATTAATGCATTTTTTTACGGTGCAGAACATGCTCTAGGTATCGACTTTTTATCATGAACAGCTGTTACTTCAGAGGAGGGTATCTATTGCTGCTGTTGGTCACTTAAGAGGAAAAAAATGTTGATATTACTGCCATAAAGAGAGGAATAGCAAAAGCTGATGTGGAGAAATGACATCATCATCAAAATGCGTGTCTGTCTCAATATTTGATATTCTATCATTCGTTGAGACAGTTTCATTTTTTAATTATTTATTCTTAACATTCATCATTGATGTTCTTCTCTAACTTGTCCATTTTTATAAAAATTATTTCTCGGTATTGTGGACAAAAATAGTGATACATAATTGTTTTATGATGTGAGTTGTGGATTTTACAGCGTGAGGCAACATCTTATGAGATCCCCATACGTCGTCGAATTGGTTTTTCAGTGCAAGTCGAAAACAAACACCTCTCTCCATCCTTTTAGCCACGTGAGGAGAGTGTGTTGTTCGAATTTTTTTGCTTAATGTTTCAATTTAACTTCGCCGTAGCGTAACTCTGAAAAACTGTAAGGTGATACCAGATAATGCCTTTTTTTGCAGTTTTATAATAAACCCTTTTAGAAATCACAGAATTTTATTTTTAGATATCTCCACTCATTTTACAGATAACTCCAAGAAACTTTTCCCCCCATCGATGCACGCTGAAGGCTGGGATGCGAGAGAGAGTTTTGGGGAGACCGCCGGTTTTGTGATGCAAACTGGTGGGAAAAATATTCTTTTTAAAAATGATCAAAGGTAGGATCTTCATTTAAATGTTAAAAATTCGATAGGATTGAAAAGACAATTTTAACTTAAGGAGTTTTAGTAGGAAGTGAAAATTATTATCACAGAAATATTCCAAAATTTTCCTTGACAATTTTTTTCAAAGGTGCACATATCCCCCCTTCCAAAGTATATATGTACCGAGTCTAATAGCTCTCGGCTGCTCCTATTTTAATCATCAGAAAGAGACTAAACGAAGAGAGTTCGATGGATAAAATTCAGCTCACAAATTTCACATTGACACGGTTGACGATGAAATCCAACGAGAGGGTTGAACATTTATCGGTCTGCACTTTTAAAATCATGTCAATGCGATGTCTCAAAAATGAAACAAATGAAATATATCAAATGTGTTATGTCATTTTGTGACTAGAATTATAATTCTGTATCAAATGTTGGTTTTGCTCGGTTGGGAAAAATGCGTCTAAAACGCAAATTCACCATTAACAGAAAGTCTTTGCGAGACCATTCCCGCTGATTTTGATTTGAAATTTCTTAAACAATAATAAGAGAGAAAATAATGGCTAAAAGATATTTGAAATAAAGCTTTAATGTGTGACAATAAAAAATCAAAACAACTGAAACATTTTCACTTAATACATTTTATTGTAATCTCTCGAGTCAAGACGAATTGTGTTGTTTGTTTTTGCTAATATATTTCATCTTTATGACTTTTGTAAAGAAAATCGAATGGAAAAAGCTCTGCCGGAATGTTCGGCACTGTTTACTTCTCTTTCTGGTCTCAGTTAGAATCTCAGCAAACTGTTTCGGAAGAAACCACATTGTGAGCAATGACTGCCCTTCTCGATTCTGAAGTGCTCCAGTCATCTGAAATGGTGGCTCACTTAGAATGAAAAGCTGTTTTCATTTTATGAATACTCTTCTCCTGTTGGCGAGGCATGGCCAAGGTGCCAAAAGACAGAGCAGAGCTTCTTGTCCTGTCGTCTTCAAAAACCTTCAGAAGCAGAGTTAAATCTCAATTTTAGGGTTGTCACATCCAACATTCGGGCATTTGAGATTAAGACTTTGGAACCATTCAGAAGAGTCCATGAAACGTCGAAATGGAATAAAGACGTTTCTGCGGCATCATCTGCTCTATTCTCTTGTCCACACTCCAATGTTTCCTTTTTGAGAAAAAATAATCATCTTTCTCTCCTCAGTTGAGAAGCTTTCTTCCGAAGTCCCTCGGCTGCACACTCTCTCCCAAATGCTGATGGCACACATTTCTGCTTAAGCCAGCGATTCGGCTGGTTGGAATTTTCTGTTTGTAAGATGATTATTAGAAAGCTTATAGTTAGACTCGTTTGTTTTAAGTGTCGGACCCTCATTCAAGGGAAGCTATTTCATGCACAGGCAAAATATATATTCTATCAATTTGAAAGAAAAGAAAAAAACGAATATTTTTTTTCATATTGTCTTACTTTGAATCTGGTTTGTACAGGAATTTTATTTAAGGACGCTGCATTATCCTACTTCCAGCTGCTTATTTCGCTGCTGTACAAGTGTACGAGCAAACAATAATGAACAAAACAATGCCGTCTGACGTGGGAAACCAAACCAACCCAGTCGGATGCATTAGAAGAGCGAAGCAGGCAACAGCAAAAGGATTAAAAGCACTCATGTTCGGAGAATTTTTGCGATTTTTTTCGAGGAGATTTGAACCTATTGTATTATAATGTGCAGTTGTTGCAGCTAACGTTAATGAGTCTACCTCTATGTTATTTTAAAATTTTATGTTTAATTATAAAGCCGATATGATGTATCCGCAAAGAATTATTTAATACTGTTGAAACGCATAACTCCGTAATTAAAATGATCAAAAATATAAAAAATATACTTATAATATTTTTAAAAATTTATTAAAATTACGGAGAAAATTATATGGAGATAAAATTGACATCACTTCAAAGCATATATTTTGAATTTTAAATGGGTGCAAAAATGAGTTTTATGCAATAATATATTCCAAAGTATTTTGTATTGCAAAATAAAAAGATAATTATTTTTTAACAAAAAATATTCCGGATTTCTATATACACATACATTTTTTTTACTTAATTATATTATTTTCAGCGGTTTTTCGATTTTTTTTTTCCTATTCTCTTTTCATTTAAAGTGCCTTAAGGTTGTTACTGAATTAATTAAATTTTTTTTAAGTTCTCAGTACTTTGATGACGGTGTAATATTTTTAATAGAAAGCAAATATCGTTTAGAGTGGATATGAATTGCCATTTTTCCTTTGTTATTCACAATATCACATAAATGAATGCGAAGAAACGCTAGAATGTTGCCTCACCGAAGCTCATGCGGGGAGTGCGAGATCGTTATGTGGGGAGTATGCGAGAAAGTTCTCACTGCTTTACTCTGGACCATTAAAATTATTTATTAATGTATGCAGCGACCTAATTTGAATAAAAGAATGAAAACAATCAACTGTTTGTGATTCCTATCGTTTCCGGTCTGAAAGAAGATGCCTTGATTTGAAACGCCGAAGATTTTGTCGAAAGATGATAAAATATGTCTCGAGCCTTTTCAAAAAAGGTCTTTAATTTCTTCTGATATAAAAAGAAAGCGCCGTGATCATCATAAAATTCAACGTTCAATAGATATCCATTTTTCTGACCATCTGAAGTTCAAAAAATTATTTGTGAACTTCAGATGGGGATTTCAAAAAAATTATTTTTGTCTGATCTATAAGTAAATATAGCAATTTAAAAGGAACGAGTGGAGTAATACTTCGCGTTTCTTATAACAAAGGTGTGGAATTTCATAATCAAAGATGAGGGAATGATGTCTGTTTGTATGTTTTTATATATGTGCATGCAATAACTCATAAACGTCATAAGCTGGATGTATAAAATCTCTCCTATTCTTTTATAACCAAAATCATAGACTTGTATCAATTTTGTTCGAACTCTATCCACAGGTTGACAGCATTTTTATTCTTGTGCTAAAATAACTTAGAAAAAATGCTAAGGAACTCCAATAACTAAAAAAATCAGCAAATATAATTGACAAAAATAACATTTTCTTTTAGCTTCGACACCAAAATATTATTTATTACTGTATAGTATATTTCGATCAAATGTAATCCAGAATACACTTTTCAAAGTGCGAAAAGCTCCGTATTGTCTTAGTGTACGAGAAAATTCCACTCGATTATTTTCAGACGGTTGTCTGTCTGGGAACCTCAACGAGTTATTGCGCGTAAAGAAGCGGGAATTTCTGATGTGGAAAATTTCATTCCAAACATTTTTTGCTTATGTTTTAATTTTTTTATAGCTAAAAATTGTTTATAATTTCAAAAAATGACTTAATTTTTGTTAAAAATTCCTTACAAAGTTAAAACGTTTTACAGAAAAATGTCAGTAAAATGATTTGGTAGGAAAAGGATCGGAACAGATGAAACTGATTGAAGCAAGTTTCAATCAACACATTTGCCAATATATATGTTAGATGACCATTTTAATTCCTTCGATGCATAAACGATTTGCTGCACGATTGTGTTGGTGATCTCCGTCACCTTATAGATTGAAAGTCTTTCTTTATTTCACACTAGCCGCCTTTGGCGACCAGCCGGTTCGCCAGTATTACCTCTCGCTACAATTTTCAATTAAATATTTTAAGTAACTGGTCTCTTAATTGATTCTCAAACAAAACATTTTTACTCTTCAAATTTTGATAGTCATACCAAACTTATACTGTTGTTTAGATCGTTTCGTTCAATTTACGATATATATTTTGCTAATTTGCGGTCATTTCCGGTAAAACTTCAACTTTAATTTAAAGTTGATGAAATGATGAAATTGCAATTAATATAAAGATATTTTTTAGTAAAGCCAAGCGTTTTATTTTATTTATCATCTTTATTGTTATTTATTTATTATTATTATTGAATATGAGTATTTCAAACAGAATCGCTCGGTATTTAAGTCTTATGTGAACTACAAAATATTTTTCATAATTTATGTAATATCTCAAAGAATAATTCAGCAAAAACTTCTCAGACTCAGCATAAAATTCAGTTTTTAGTTTTGCTTTCAAAAGGATTGAAATGAAATCAATAATAATATTTTGTTCCGGCCTATAAATATATTTCAAAAATTATGAAGTCTAAATTTAATGCAGTAAGGTATCATATTCTGAGAAATATTCTGGACACACCAAATTTTAAATAAATGAATGAATGTTTCTATTTTCCACGATCAACTAAGATTCATTTATGAAGTTTTGAATGTTAAAAATTTAGAAAAACTCAACATTTTCATAATCTTAGGCCAATTAATCTTGAGAAACCTGTGTGCTGATTTTCTTTGAAACGATCGATGGAAAATCTAAAATTATCCTTTTTTTTATTGAATAGTGATATTCAAATTTTCATAAATCAGTCAGTTTAAGTGATTGATTTAGTTGATTGGAAATTAACTCTTTTTATTTAAAATATTAGGTGTTTCAAGAACATTTTGTTAATCGTGATTTCCACAGCAGAAACTTTATGTAAAATCAAAAATTCGTTATTTATTAGAGCATTTATTGAATCAAGTTACATAAAATATAATCATTTTCCATTTGGGCCATTTTGCAGATCTGTGTCTTACTAAAGGTTTACAAATTAGCTGTGTGGCCCTGATTTGAATGGATATCCTGTTCATATTAAACAAAACTTGCCTTAAAATAAAACTGATTTATTGGATTAATAATCTAGAGAGTGTAAAAGATCATAAAATAATTTTTCTTGAATTTATTTTTTAGAAAAAAATAATATTTCATATTTGTTTCATTTCCTACAGACACGTGCCGAAAATTCTATTTTTGCAGATTTCATTTCCAAAACGATTTAATTTATTTTTAATTGGAGCTTTAATCAATGTGTTGGCAACACTTTGAAAAAAGCTAATTTTTTTCCCATGGATGCGAAATGTGATCGTGCAGCTTAAATTTTATTTTTATTTTGTACGAAAAAAATTGTTGAAATATATAGTTGAAATATTTATTTAAAAATTCATTAAAAATAGAAATTTAATTTTAAGGTTAAAACATTGGTATCATTTAAAAGATAAATTTTTGATCTTTAACTACATGTAAACATCTTTTTTGTGCTGTAATATTTTCGGAAGTTATAGCAGAAACACGCCAAAATTGCGCTTAATTTTTAAATAAATAAAATTCTAATTAAAAATTCGAAAAAATAACCCCCAGGTGCACATTTCCGGCCTCCAAGGTATACACGTGCCAAATTTGGTAGCTGTAAGTTGAATGGTCTGGCCTGTAGAGTGCCAACACACACACACACACACACACACATTGAACTTTATTATAAGTATAGATATAGATGACTACATTTTGTTTTGTTCAGGCGTATATATATATATATATATATATATATATATATATATATGCTACGTACTACAGACAAGTTTTTTTCAAAATTCACGATGGTTACATTAGGAGCTGATGGAATACAATTAAACGTGCCCAAATCGACATACAGTGCATGCTCAGAACCCTAACTTATGAAGCGTTAGAGGACGCTTTCCAAGAAAGAATCTGTCTAAAAAAACTCATGAATACAATAAAAGAATAATTTAGATTTTATTTCGAGGAAATGAATAATAAATTATAGAATGGAATAAAATGTTGCCCATTTCTTAGATGAATTCGTTGGGGTGGGCTAAAATTTTAATTTCCTCTTAACATTCTAACTACAGAAGAGAGAAAAAAAAACAATTGAAATTTGATCCATTATTGCTTTAGCATAACGAAAGATTTTTGAATTGTTTTTTTAATGTTATAGTTAATAAGGCAAGGTATGAAAAGTAATTTTCAACCCTGTCTTCTTTTTAACCTGAATTTCTGTTATCTCATAGCAAACCTTCCCTCAGTTACATTCTCTGTTCCAAAGTTCAGAACCATATAAAAACTATAGACCTAATTGGCGAAGGGATGAAATTTTCGGTTTCTTTCGATCACTAAAACTTTCTCCTCGGCCTTTAAATTCAAAGCAATCGCATTTGTAGAAAATCTTTCAACAGAAAAGGTGTTCATTTTGAAGAAGAGGTAATCCGTCCCATTTCAGATGTCTTCAGCAGTTATGCCTTCTCCATTTTTGAGCTGGATGATTTAGAAACATTCGAAAGCGATACAAATCGGCATCTTCCTAATGATGCGAGATTTGGATTTAGCCTTTGTGACATTTAAGCGGCTCCTTGGATTGGCTTGCGCTGTGGCGAAGAGAGATCGCAGTACGTTTGGAGATCGCGCTGGTCCTGCGGTGAGTGCATTCGTGGGCACTTTCGAGATTGTAAATCCAAAATAATACTTTTTAATTATTGTGGAACTTTTTTGTTATTCAAAAAAACGGCAAAGCTATCAATCCGCCAAGAGCAGTTTTAAATCCTTTATAAGCAAATAATTTTTTTGATTATGTGTTGTGGTTTTTGGAAATAGGCCAGAAGATCGAGGGAAGGTGTTTAAATGTGCTTCGCAAGCTCTATATAATGAGTACGTCAAAAAATGAAGACCTTGTTTGTAAGATAAAATATAAACGAGAAAGTGTTACTTGTTTTGGTTTCTTTTTTATTCAAAACACGTTTCTTCAATGACAGGAATATACAGATTATTTGAAAGACTAGCTCACTTTTTGGAGCTGTTCCCAAAACCCACGTCGGAACCTGTTTGGGTGGTCAAATATCATGAGCACAACGCTCTTAATTTCATTTTAAGATTTTGAAATGATGAGAGGGGGCAGAGGTTTAAGTCAGGCAAATACAGCGAATGATTCAATATACTGTTCATAAATTTTTTTGTCAAAAATTTATAAACAGTTAGAGAGTGACTGGGTGATCGTGCAACAAACAGCGTTCTAGACGAATGCAGAGGTCATAAACATTTCAAGCATTTAAATAATATTTGCCTGCAATTGTTTGTCGAGTTGGAGCCTTCATAATATCCTCACAATTGGAAAACGCATTGAGCTTGAGCTTCCTTTTTTTGCTTTGACTTGCTTCAGTTTTGGTATGTTACGAAGTGTTTCTTTTTACTTGTATTCCTCATTCTGTTTCAAGATTATATTGAAAATGCATGTTTCACTACCTTTAACGTCTATTTCAGGAAGTTTGAAAACATTTTTATTGATTACAACGTGAATTTTCTAATGTGTAGAGAAAAGTTAGCACAGACTTTTGTCTTGCCCAGAGACACTCAGGCATCCCTTCTTGGTTGAAATTTAAGGGTTTTTTTTCATCATTTTTAGGGTAAAATAATGATTATTCTTAAAAATCGTGCATTTTTTTTTGAATAATCTCAGATGTCCTAGAGGAACCATGTTAATTATGTTGTAGCTTGTCTCCAAGAAAGCAATCTACTTAAACAAAACAGTAAACATTTTGGGGGACTTTAACCAATTTTGCGTTAAATTTAATCTCAGCTCTTTGCTTCATCCTGATTGTTTAACATCAAAGAATTTTATGTCGCTAATGAAAGAACCACATCATTCGTGTTGGTTTAACAAATGGGTGGCATGCTGAAAAGGGTCGCATACGCGATGACACTGATGGCCCCATTGTACACAGAGATCTCTCTTAAAAATTCCTTGAAACACTGTATATGTTGTTATCGCTTGAAGAAATAACTATCGTCTGCATATAAATAATACGGACCAACATTCATTTTGTTGTTACTCGTTAATTAGTAATAATCCAATCAAGAAATAATCCATTATCCTACAAATCGTTGATGGTCAAAGATGGGAGAGCTAATTGACCTCAATGATAGGAGGAGGAATTAGCATTGCATTTATAGGATTTAAAAAAATCAGCTCCACTGCCTTCGATTCAGTCGACATGTTTGTAGCGAGTGAAGGTTTCTATGCTGTAAGAGAGGGAAAATCAAGGGATAACTCACTATTTCAGTGTGCGGAGGGATTCGTGTTCCGTTTATTTCAATAATTTTCATGTCTTTGACAGATCACAAATGTGATAAAATTCTGCCTTAGAAGGTAGGGAAATGATATGCTTTTGAGAGCGTTGTCTGCACCTCATTGATAGGTGTTTTGTAATTTTTTCTGAATATAATTTTACAAATCGGTTAAATGTTACACAATATGTTAGCCATATTAATATAGATACCCAAAATAATAACCTTATTCTAATTATATAACGTTTATCTTATGCATATGTTCTGTTTAAAGATACCTTGATAAAAGTCACTTTGCCATTTTTCACAAACTCTATGGCATTTAACAACTATATAAAACTTCGATATACAACTATATTGTAACTTCATCTCATTCATATGTTTGTGTATAATATGTGTAGCAGCCGTATCTTCGAATGGTTCCAATGAAGCGTGGATCATCTTCATTGGCCGACTTGAAACACTGGAACAGTCTTGGGTAGGGCTGAGTCATTCAACCCGTTAATATCTTATGGATGCATTTCTTTTCCATCGCCACCAAACAAATTTCATTGTTTCTTTCCTTTTTCAAAGAAATCCGTTTGCATTCTCACATTTCCAAGCAATTTTCAATCGACTACTTTTACTAATGTTGAAATAAAATTCTAAAATTTGTTTCCTTTGGACATTCATTTCTGAAGTAGAGATCTCAGTTTTTATTTCGCACTTTTTTATTTGTACGCGTTACAATTAGTGCTGACTTATTCAATTAAATTCACGTTTTCCAGTCTTAACAAATAAAAAGCTGGTTTAAACACATGAATTCCACATTAATATTTAATAGCTCAAAAAAATCAATAATCTGGGCGAACAAACTGGTTGGCAAAGGCAGCTAGTTTAGTTAGCTTTTAAAGAGTCAAATTACACAAAATTCATAAAAACTGCTATTTTTCTTCCAATTCCAAATCTTTGTATCTTTCAGTATGCTTTCGCCATTCAGATGCATATGTCGAAATCAGTTCCATTATGCATAATTAACGAACTGTGTGACATTCCTGAATCGCTTTCTTTTCCTGCGTTTTTCACGCCATAATCACTCCTCCGACCTTCCTTTTAATAAAGGCGTTATTACGGAGAAATTAATTACCGCCTCGCTCCAGCCAGTCTGAAAGTTTTAGATGGAAAGTTTTTGTTCTCCATTTTCAGACTATTTTTATTTGTGTTTTACTCTTCATTGGAAAAGACTTGGAAAATTATGGCAAAAGTAAAAAAAAAAAAAAAAAAAAAAATGGTGTTCTTTCAAATTTAGTTCAAGAAGTAATTAGTTTAGAACAACAAAAAGATCTCTTTTTGGCATCTGAATATTTTAACAGCAACGATTGGCAATGCGATTATAGCCCTTATTTATCTCAAAAAGATAAATAAGGACTATGTTACATGAACAAAAAATAAATGACAAGCTAATAAAAGTAGATAGAAAATCCATAAATACTATTTTTGCTGCCCGAGATGAGAATGAGTTTCAGAACCTATTATTTGTTCTAAAAAGAAAGCAAGAACTCAGTCGTTTTCACAAAATAAGTGCCTGTTTTATGGAGAAAAAAACAAAAAAAAAAAAAAAAAAAAAAAAAACAGAGAAGAAATTTTTTCACATACGAATATTTCGCATCCATCAGACCACACAATGAAAATGATAAATATTTTAGCTCTGTCTATTATGAAACTATGAAAAATAATTCATATATATATGTAATGAAACTGACTATGTGAAATCCTAAGTAGGTTTAATGAATTTTTTTTAAATGGGATATTTTATAATGCTTTATACATTTTTATTCTGAATTTCGTACTCAGCGGCAGTCATTCACCTTGTAGTAACAATATTCTTGAAATATAAAATTGTAGAGGGCGTCTTCTAAAATCGCGCAGCATTCGAAACTTGGTTCGTTTATGAATTTCATTATTCGAAAAATGGTTTAAAAGAATTTATTCGGAAATGTAAGGATAAGATTTTAAAACAACTTCGAACTGGCAAATTTACTAGTTTTGAATCCGTCAAATGTGAAAAAATGAAAATAAAAGAGAATTTATAATAAATTTACAAATATATATATA
>JAPMOR010028638.1:143313-184994 GCA_026543865.1 Argiope aurantia
ATATATATATATATATATATATATATATATATCTTATTCTATATTTAGAAACAGTTTAAAGTGTCATTTAAAATTCCCCAAATGAATCGCATCCTTCGAACCTATTTGCAGAGCAACGCAGTTTACAAGAGTATTTAAAATTGACTCCATTCTGGAATAACGAATTTAAAAAAATCTAATTTTATATAAAGTTGTAAATTGAAACCAGCTATATTTAGTCCTAGAATTTTTTTTATGTAACCGTTTATTGATTTAATCCCTTTTTTTACATATTTCTGAGCGAATAGCTTATTTTCATACAGACATTTTTTTAATTATCTGTGGATTTTCTTGTTTTATATCTCGTTCTAGTCGCCTTATACTATTATTCATTACCGAGAATTCTGATTTTAAAAGTTAAAATGTCGAAACATTCCATCAGCGTCATTTATCTTTCTTTGCTACAAATAATATGATTTAACAAAGTGAATCGAGACAAACCCAATGGAACTTCGAGGTGAGCGAGAAACAAGGAACTAACTAAATTATTACTCGACCCTTTAATTTATTACAAACTATTGCACAGGGTGGTTTAGTACTAAAATCTGATAAGTGACAACTCGTCATTACAAATGAGGAATTTCTTTATCACTTAGAATGGCGAAAGGAATTATTTGTATACAAATTTATCTACATAATAATTTCTAAATAATCCACATTTAAAAAATAATTTCCGAATCACTCAAATTCTAGCTTCACTGTAACTTTAAATTCTAAATTGCGCGGGCTGTTTTCTTATGGAATCTAAATGTTGAGTGGCGAAATTCTTTTCTAAAACTATATAAGCTTTCTCATTGTTTTTTCTTTCCTGCTTTCTGCCTTCCTATTCGGGGTTTTCCCCGTCTTGGACAAAGAAATCCTGACAAATGATCAAGATTAGGCAATTTCCTTGAAACCATGAAAAATTAAAATCTTTTAAGAGCTTCACGACTATTTCTTCAAATCTTGTTATATAATATATATCAAACAATTTATGAAGCAGACTCTGAAAGCAGTTTCGCACATTGTCACTGGATGAAATGTTATATATAAGGAATTCGGTCCATATATCGCTCCATAGCAGCATGCGGAATATACTGTTTTATAAAGGAATACGGAAAAGATAACATGCTGTTGTTTCTCTCCAGGTGAATCAGCATGGCTGTCTTTTTTGTGAGACAAATCTTGATATCTGTAAGGAGATCACTAGCCCAATTATTCTAAGAACGACGTCGAAGAAAAATGCGCATTGCAAACCTTTTCGCATAAATGATGCTGCATCTCATACAGAAGTTGAACGAGAAGTGTTGCTTGGAAGACAATCATGCAGCGGAGGTCGTGCATTAATTTTAAATTTTCATTTAAAGGTAGTTGAGGTTTTTTGGCGCAAAAGCCAAATTTGGCCATACTGCGTCAAGCATATGGTATTATATAAAACTTGAAATTTCATTTATTTTTAAAGCTCCAGCAATTCAATAAAAACATGGATATAAAAGTTTTAAAACCTAATTAGCACAAAAGTAATATTCAGAATTCATGCGAATGAAATTACACAGAATTTTATTCAGCAACAAAATTTAAAAATTAGTACACAAATTCAATGGAACTATCAATATAAGAAAATGTCCAAATACATGAAAATAAGAAGCTAATAAAAAGTTACAAAATAAACAAAGAGAGTACAATTGAAAAAGGATAAAGTTTATCTAAGATGACGATTTATCAAATGCATGTAAAAAAGCGAATAGCTTTTTAAAAGTTAAAAATATTTGGGTGGTGTTTTTCACCCACCAAGTCCTGCATAGTTAGAGACGATGACTGGAAAAACAACTCACGATGTGATTTAAGATCAGGACATTCAATAAGAATGTGTTTCACAGTAAAATCTATCCTGCATGTAGGACACATGGGTTTCCTCTCTCCGCAAATGAGATGTTTATGAGTAAAACGTGTATGTCCTACACGGAGGCGGGTCAATTTAACATCCAACCACCGTACAGGGAGTACAGGCCATAATCCAATGAAAGATTTAATGGTATGCAATTTGTTGTCAACTTGCTCATTCCAGTTTGCCTGCCAAGTGGAATAAATATAACAAAGAAAAAACTTCTTCGCATCACAGTATGGAATATTTTGTGAAAGAAATGAAGAAGCAGCTTTTGCAGCACAGTCTGCTGACTCATTCCCAGAAATGCCCGAGTGACTCGGTACCCAACAAAATAAAATATTAAATGTCTTATTTCGAAGAAGGTGTAAAGTATTTAGAATTTCTAAGGCGACAGGATGCATTTGATTGTAGGGATGGGAGAGCGTCTCTAAAGCACTCATACTGTCAGTATAAATGATGAAGCTGCGATAAGTAGACATCGAAATTTCCTGAAGGGCAGAGGAAATTGCCATTAGTTCCGCAGTAAAAACAGAAAAACAGGTATGTAAACGATAGCTCAGTGTACCAGATGGAAGTACAATGCCAAATCCGACATGTCCATCTGATTTCGAGCCATCTGTAAAAACTGAGATGAAAGATGAATACTGACAGCGATGATAGAGAAATACCTGTTGAAAAACAACAGATGCTATTGCGGATTTATCATATCCAGAAAATGGATTTGAAAAGGTAAATTCTGGGTTATCCCATGCGGCAAAGCAAAAGACATTTGTAGACATAATTGTTAAATTAAAGTCCGACTCCTGCAAAAGCCTTTTCATTCTCACACTGAACGGTGGAATACAAGAGGAACGAACATCATAAATTTTCCCAAGACCAGCTGAAAGTGTTAATTCAGATATAGGGTGCTTCGGGAGAGACTGCTTCGGAAGTAATACAAGGCGGCAATTTTTTTACGCCTTAAGTAGAGAGGTAGTTGATAACAAATATTGTATAAACATTCTATGGGGGATATTCGAAAGGCACCAGAGCAGATTCTTAATGCAGAATGATGGATAGTATCCAGTCTACGCAAAACACTAGGGAGTGCGGATCCATACACCATGCATCCGTATTCGATACAGGAAAGAATGACTGCCTCGTAAATACGGATTAGAGAGGCTCGATCTGCTCCCCAAGAATTTCTGGAGAGGACTTTTAAGATGTTCAAGGTTCTCTCACATTTCCTTCGCAAGTACAAAACATGCGGAATGAAGGTGAGTTTGCGGTCAAATATGACACCCAAAAAACGTATTTCATCAACAACTGGAACAGCATGGCTACGAATATAAATATTAGGTTCCGAGTGAAAATTACGTTTTCTGCAAAAATGGAGACACTGACTTTTCTCTGGAGAGATGGTGTGCCCGTTTTCATCACACCATGTTACTAGTTTGTTGACTGCATTTTGAAGCTGTCTTTCAATTAAATGTATATTACTTCCTTGGCATGAAATCTGGAGATCGTCAACGTAGAGGCTTCCATGAACAGTTGATGGTAATTGATTTAAAATTTGACTTATATGAACAATAAAAAGAGTGACACTGAGGACACTTCCCTGAGGAACACCCTCAGCTTGAATAAAATTGTTAGAATAAAAGTTCCCCATTCGAACTCTAAAAGTGCGATATGACAAAAAGTTTTTTATAAAAATGGGCAAATTTCCTCTAAAACCAAGATTGAAAAGTGTTAAAAGTATACCATACCGCCATGCACGGTCATAAGCTTTCTCAATATCGAAGAATATGGAGACAAGGTGGTTCCTCCTTACAAATGCGTTGCGAATTTGGGTTTCCATTAAAACGAGGTTATCAAAAGTAGATCGACCTCGACGGAAACCACTCTGCAACGGGGAAATGCATCCTTGTTTCTCCAATTCGTATACGAGACGTGCATTAATCATCCACTCAAAAGTCTTGCATAGGCAGTTTGTCAGAGCTATTGGTCTGTAGTTCAGAGGGTTTCGTGAATCCTTGCCAGGTTTTAAGATGGGGATCACAATAGCTTCCCGCCATTGTGCAGGGTACGTCTGCTCAATCCAAATCCTGTTAAATAACCTTAACAGGTTGCAAAGGGAAGTTTTACTCAAATGTAAGTGATACCATCAGGTCCCGTTCTTGTATTATGGACTTGAGACAAGGCTGTTTCCAATTCCGACATCCTAAATTCAGAGTTGTATGGGAAGTTTCTTCTTGCATTAAAACGCAATGGCAACCGTTCCGCGCGATTCTTAATTGCCTTAAATTCTAGACTATCAGAATCAATTGCGGAAACTTCTGAAAATGCTTGGCCGAGAATATTGGCAACGTCTAATGGGGATGAATACGTTGTACTTCCTATATTTAAAATAGGAATGGAAGATTCACGATAGATCCCATTAGCGGCCTTAACCTTTTTCCACAATATTTTATTTGGAGTCGAAGGTGTGATGGACGAAACAAAATTTATCCAGGATTCCCTCTGACTACAACGACGAATGCGACGTGCAAGGGCTGTGGCTCTTTTAAAAGCCACTAAATTTTCTGTCGTTGGGCACCTTCTAAATTTGTTCCAAAATCTTTTTTGGTTCTTATAACTGTCTCGCGACAGGCTGCGTTCCACCACGGTCTACAAAATTTTCTTACATGTGGGGAACTCTTTGGAATACTATTTTTAGCGGCATTCATTATAACATCAATGAGAAGCTTTGAAGCTTCTGTGATATCAACCACATTCACAATTTTCTCAGTAATATCAGCCAACCTCGAGAATTTATCCCTGTCTGCCCGATGAAATAGGAAACGCGGAGAACATGTATTCCTTACGCCGCTATCAGCATGGCTGACGATAATGGGAAAATGGTCACTATTATACAAATCAGTGCTGACTGCAAAGGTCAAAAACGACAGGAGTTCTGGAGAACATATGGCCAGATCTAGGCTATGAAAGGTACGAGTGGGTTCATGGAAGTAAGTCTTCCCGTTATTATTGAGCAGACAGAGACAGTTATTAATAATAAGCTGTTCGATCTGCCGCCCACGAGAGTTTGTATTATCCGAACCCCACAACGTACTATGGCCGTTGAAGTCGCCGAGTAAAATAAAAGGCGAAGGAAGTTGGTCCACAAGATTATCGAGATCCTGTTGAGCAATGACATCATTGGGCGGTAGATAAATACAGCAGACTGTGACCAAAGTTCGTGTATGAACTTGCACAGCCACAGCCTGCAGAGTAGTATGCAAATTGAGAGGTGTACTTATATAAAGATTTGAGGTAAAAATACATACACCTCCAGAATTATGATGTCCACGATCTGTGTCTTTCCGCACACAGTTGAAACCACGCAATTTGAGTGGAATATTCGGTGCCAAAAAGGTTTCCTGAACACCAATGCAGACAGGATGAAATTTGTTAATAATTGTCTTGATGTCAGGTAATTTGGAGCGAAGACCGCGACAATTCCATGAAAGGAAGGTACCCATTACGAAAGTTTAGTAGATTTTGAAGGATTAAGGGCATTAGTTGGTGGTTGCGCGGCATCGCATTTCCAAATCTTCATCCTCTTCCTCCTCCTCAGACGGATGGAGTGAGATGAGTTCGGGACTTTTAGACACGTCACCAAAAATTGACTTTAAGTCTTTATGGACTATGCCTTGCTTCGCAAGTCCCAAAGCGACTGAATTCTGAAAATTAGCTATTTTTAACCGGGAAGTTAGCTTCGTCGGTAAAGGACCACGTTTTGCGATTTTTAGTTTTAGCGATTTTTCAGCTTTTGATTTCAGTTTAGTTCGTACGGATTTAACATTTTCAATAGTATTTTTTATTGTAGGCTCGGTGTCAGTATCTGAGGATTTTTCTGATGCTTTACTTTGATTGTTAATTTTAACGCAGTTAGAGAAAGAGCAATTTGCACAAAAAGAACTTTTAACAGCGGATGCATAACTTAATCCTGGTGTGGGTGTTTGAGAAATAATTTTTTTCCTAGCCACTGGGTAAGATAAGTTTTCTTTTATTTTTACTGCGGTTATCTGTTTCTCGAGTTTCCAGCGCTCGCATAGCCGGGAAAAGGATGCATGGCCACCTCCACAGTTCACGCATCTTTCTTCTGCTTTGCATTGCATACAGTCGTGGCCTTTCTCAGCACAGCGGGCACAAGTAGGTGTCCCGCGTCAATTTGCTTTCGTGTGACCAAAGCGCTGGCACTGGAAGCACCTTAGTGGGTTTGGAATATACTGTCTTACCGTCAGTTTGATATAGCCAGAAAATATAAATTCAGGTAAATTCGGGCTATGAAATGTGAGAATATAATGTTTATTGGGAAGGAGCTGTCCATCCCGCCGAATAGAAATCTGGCGTACATGTGTCACTCCCTGCCCTTTCAACTCATGGGATATTTCTTCAACTGATAGATTTAATATTTCCCCGCAGGTAATAACACCTTTGGAGAAATTTAAAGTTTTATGAGGACTGACACTTACAGGTATTGTCGCTAAAGCTTTTAATTTGACTAATTGTTGGGCTTGCTTTTTGGAACTAACTTCAACAAGCAAGTCTCCAGAACGCATTTTACGGATGCAAGAAACTTCACCAACAGTTGCTGTAACGGCTTTTTGTACTAAAAATGACAAAAAAGAGTTAAAAGATTCATTTTTTTCAGATACACGCTTTATTACAAAGAATTTGTCATAAGTTTGGACATTACAAAAATTAATTTCTCTATGATGCCCACTGAAGGGAGACTTTTTGGAGCGAGTCATGCAAAAGGAAGAGACAATTCGGATTCCGACGGCACCGCCCACCACCGAGCACTACAAGGGAAGGCAGTAACTGGCTCTGGACACTCCCAGACACAGCACTTACCTTGGTGCTAGCCGGAGTCTATACGCTCAGGGCCATCTCCAGGAACGTTGACCACCCTTAACGCTAAGCCCCAGAAGATGACCCTTTCGCTTGATCCCTAGCAGACTAACCAAACGATTAGGATACCGGCCGATTGACACACCGCGGACCACAGTGTAACACCAGTCTAATGGGTCGCCACGCACGGCCAACACGTGGGGTTTTTGGCTGTCCATGAGAAGCAAGAAGCAAACAGAGCCGCGACAGCTTCTCATGGAAAGCTCCCTCACCTGCCGTCGAGGGACGGAAAAAACAGTAGAAAGCAGAAGGCGCAGTGGAGAGTAAACATAAAGGGAATAATGATCCCTGGGAACCTCGGGATTGGGAGACCCGTACTCACCTAAAGAAGGTGAGCCCCTGAGGGGGTTCATTTAAAGGATGTTAGGGGCCCATCATTCACAATTCCAGCTCCGCTTGGTAGAGTATTTATTGATTTTTCAAAAGTTACCTATCAAATGACTTTTACATTCCGGAAATAAATGCAGAGCGCAACACAAAAATGCCAAACAAACCACCAAACGGAAACACAAGATCAAACAAATACAAAGAAAAGAAAATGAATAGTCAGACTCTTAAACAATTAATAATTCTTATAAAGAATTTAAATTGATTAAAATAAAGAAAATTCTCAATATACACAATAACAATTTTGCAATGCATCGAAAAGTTTGTATGTAATCAAAATTTTAACTAACTGTACAATTGAGAGAGATAGAAATCCTACTCAATTAATCTAAATTCGAAAAAGCTTCTTCTACCAGGTTCCCTTCAATTTAAAATAAGGTACTTCTTAATCAGAGAACCGCACTTTAGGACAGATAACAAGTGAATTTTGCAACACCTTTTCCTCATTTTTAAATACAAACAAGAATCCAATTTCGTACGCTGAATTTTTCTTAGCTTGCAGTATTTTCAAGACAGTTGCTCATATAATGATGATGTTTCTTCCTTTTGCGAATCGAGGCAACCGGAATAAATAATTACATTTATTTTCCCCTTGCTTTCAACTTTAACAACTTGCAACAATACAAAAATACTGACGAGCCTCCATATCTTATTGCCTGGAACAGTGATGCCCAACTTCTGTTTCTTCTTCTTCTCAGAGTTCCGATTTTTGTACCAAAATAGCATTTGGATTCTGACACGAAATTACTAATATACTTTCCTGTCTTCTCGCTATAGGAAACTTCATTGAAATCCAAAGAGTCTTCATTCGATATAACCTTCTGAATCTTTTTTTTTACAATGGCGCAGGAGTTTGAGGCACAAAATCACAATTTACAGATTTGAAAAAATGCAAAATGCCTCATCAATCAAAAACCGAAAAAAAAATCCTTCATTTTTTAAATGCTAATAAAAATATGGAATCATTAAAAGTATCTTTCTAGCATTCAGACCTGCTCTTTTTTTAGAAAGATTTAAATTCCCAAATAAATAAATAAAATAGCGCCATTTTTATGGTTAGCGCCGTATTTTCGGTAATAAGCAGTCTTCATTTAATAAGCATTTAATGTCAATGGATTAGGCATAACAGTTTCAGCCGGTCTTCGGAAGAAGATATTGCTTCTCGTTGCATATGTATATTTTTTAGGCAGGTAGCATGTGTAACTGCGTAAGAAATCTACTATAAAACAGACATTTAAAAGCCTTTCCATGATTTCCATTAAAAAGTGCAATGAAAAAGAAACTTATTTGAAATGCAGAATTTTTATAACATGCGCTCTCCATGCCTAAGGTGATGACGATGTTCCGGCGCACAGTTTGAGCAATAACTTTCGGAAGCCCATTCGTTAAATCGAAAATACTTCCGATGAGGGGTAAGGAACTATTATTATTTTACGACATAATAATCAGAGAGAAATCGACAAGAATTAAGTGAACGTATTCTGCTAATATACAAATAATAAAAGTCATACTTAAGAGCTGGTAAATACATATAAGAAACTATTTCAGTTTTGAATGAAATAAAATTTACACACTATTATTCAATTGCATTGCTTCATGTTTTTATAAACGTCACTTTGTAATTGTTTTTCACTCTCAATTATTTAATTTAGGAATTTGGAGCACTTGTTTATTCTAGATGATGATATAATTTACTTTAATATTTTTACAATTCAATCTTCGGTTAATTGAATGAAAAATTCATACTCCATTTAACAGAATCCATAACCTATCGAGCGAATTTGGGGAAATGGTTAGTTTGAGATTCAGTAATATTTATGATAATGAATTATAAATTAAAGTTACTGATTAATCATTCTTTGTCATTCGGAGAGGCCGCTGTTGTCGGCTGCAGGGCTGAGCGGCTCCATGTTCGAAATCCTATTCCACTAAAAAATCGCCACGTAAACGGGTGTGATGAACACTCCGTAGAGGTTAAACGATCCATCCCTGACTTGGGAAGGAGATGTGGGAAATAAAGTGACAGCTCAAGCGTTTCTCCCTTCATTTGACCAAGACCCAAAACTGCGAAATCCAGATTAAAATAGTCCTATTATTGCTTTCAAACGGGACTGTAAAATCAAAATCATTCTCGGTAGCAAGAAAAAAAAGAAACCACACACAAAAGAAAACTCGAACGAGAGCAACCACGCGTTAACGCGTCCACTGCAAATGTCACTGGGAATGCGGAGGTCCCTTGGAAAATAGAATTCCGAATGCAAATTAGTTAATATATACTTGTAATGTGAAGATTATCACATTTCAAACATCAGTTATTAGGTCTTTGTATTTTTGGGTTCATACTGAAAGTATTACCTTGAGTTGTTTAAATTTGTTTACATGTTTATTGAATTTATTATGGCAATTCCCTCCGAATAATTTTAAAACATTTTTTATTTTTCATTTTCAGTCTATCTTATTTGGTTACTTTCTCGCGCTGAGAATTCGACGATGAAAAGAAATGGTAAAATAAATGAACGAGGTGATAAAAATGAAGGAAGAACACAAAGTAAGTCAGTACCCTGGAGACATATTCGCTTCAAAGAGCACCGTCCTTAAAGTATTAAAATAAATATCAAATGATGTGGTTAATAATTAATTATATCAAATTCCTACATCATCTAGCTATGACGTCGCAGCGAAAGTCTAATTTCACAGTATCAATACCTTTCAGGTGTGTGCAGGAAGGATTCTTCATGGCTATGGGTCAGATATTGACATTAGATAGATTTTTTTCTTTTTATTTAATAAAAAGTGGAAGAGAGCGAGTTTTAAAACAAACAAACTTGATATTTATTTTGATAAATATTACTTGATCATTGGGAATTATTCCACAAAATGCTGCACTGTGTTTATTGTGTAGTCGGCCCCAAAAGTATCCGAATACCGTATGATTAAACCGTTTTATTAAAAAGCTAGGACCTAGTTTGGAAGGCGAATTACAATTTTGCAAACGAAATTGACTCTGATTTATATCGATCTCTTTATTTTAAAGAAGTGAATGATGAATTAAAAATAACTGAAATTAATGTTGGATTCCCTCAAAATAAATAAGTATTTTGTAATAATTCCTCCGTTACAATTTAACAACACGACACAAATAGAAACTTGCATTTCTTTCGTTTTTCAGTTTCTATTAGTTATTAATATTAATATAATATAATATGAAATATTAAATAGGAGCACGTAAAATGTTTGATACCATTCAAAAAGGAGACATCTGAACACTCCTGTGTGAAATTTGAGCCATTTCAATACACTAGTTCTGAAGATATGAACGGAATTCCAAAACGCTCGTCTGTTTCGCTCTTTTCTAGAGGTCGGCGTAATTTAACAAATGAATTTGCAGGGAAAAATATAAAACAAAAGAGAAAATGAAACAAATCTTTAGTTTAAATGAACATCCTTTTCCCCGAATAATTATTATGCAAATGAGGAAGGAAGAGAGGAGGGGACAGACAGTCATTTTAAGAAAAGATTTAGCAAAGAGATTCGATTTCACTCTATTCAAAAAGGAAATACTTCTATACATAGAGAGATGATTAATGTTGCAAATTCTTGAATGGAAGGGAGTTTTCTCGCAAAACGAGAGCATTTGTAAATATAATCTTAAGAATATAATTTAATAAAAATAGGAAAGAATAGCCACAAAAGTATTAAAAATAAAAAATTATGAATCACTATCGCAAAACTGAAGTAATATGAAATTGAATATAAATCTGCTATGACATCAATAAAATTTATACATAGGAATATCAGGGAAAACGCACTCTGTGAAGAATAACGAAAAGGCGTGTGCTTCATTTTGATTCATTTTATTATGCAGTCAGACTCCGATTTAACGAATCCCTATTTAACTATTTTTGCGATTTAATGACTTCGCATTTAACTCAGACTAAAGTGATGACAACCCTGCCCACACCCTATTTCACGAACAATAAACCCTGAATTTATCGAATTATATCAACAGCCGATTTTTTTTGTTAGTTTGTGTTAGAAAAATATGGATTGCTTTTCAAATGACTAGAGTATATTGTCCTTGCAGATAAGTGTATCACGTTGGTAAGAAAGAAATTGCCCTTCTTATCTCTTCCCACTCCGCAACGCAGAGAAATGGAGTATATTGGACGCTGGGTTTGAAGAAAATATTAGCTTTGAAACGTTTTAAAACCTTCAGGAGATTGTCTGAAACAAAACTGTTTTCGTTGTTTGAGAAAATTTTCAGTAAAGATCTCCTGTAGCACGGAAAAAGAGGGAATGCAAGTGAAAATACAGAAAAAGAAAAGTTGCTCAGCTCAGAAGTTAGGTTATTCGTCATCTAACAATAACAACGCAGACGAAACTTGATTGTTTCATGACTTGCAATCCGACCAAACGCTTTTTCGGTACAAATGAAAAATACATTGGCGGAGGAAAAAAAAAAAAAAGCAAAGCGATGATAACGGTTCTGCTTGCGGTTAATGCTGATAAATTGAAGCCATTTGTTTAGAAAAGGGCAGCAATGTTTTAAAAATGGAAAGACCTCAGAAACAAAATAGGCAGTAAACAACAAAAGTCCAGGACGACATCTTTATATAAGTATAAGTGTCTGATGATACAGTGAGAAAAATTTTGTTTATGGATCCCAGTTCTGCATATCCTCAATTCTGCAATTTAAAAAATGTGAAAGTCATGTTCCCTCCCACCTCCACCCCCCCTAAATATTGCATAAGAGTGATTCAGTTACTAGACCCTGCTATTATTGTTTGTGCAAAAGTTAATTACAAGGAGTTTCTTTTGAGAAAAAAAAATATAATTATTGGACGGTAATGCGGAGAATCGATGCCAAGCCAATATTTTGGATGCTCTGTATTTTGCGAAACAAACTTGCAGCCAATTTTCTAAAAGTGCAGTTGAAAAATGTTTCCAGAAGGCGCGATATCCAAATCAAAAAGTAGAAAATGACTGAGAAGTCTTCCCATCCAACCCATCAGAAGAAATCATTTGTGGAGAAAATTTTTAAATTAAACAATTTTGCCGCATGCAATGGCAAACTGTCTATCTGTGCAGCTGAGGTTAATGAAATTGTTGGTTTATCGGAACCAATGAATAGCGATTTTGATGAAGAAATCGAAGATGAAGCTCCAATAGAAACTTTTTCATTTTCTGATGCTTTACGTGGTTTGGAAACTGTAAAAACATACCTAATGCAGTAGGATGTAAATGACGCAATATTTTACGTTTTTCTCTTCCTAAAGTCGAAAAAGAACTTTTTCAAAAGGATAGGAAAGTGTCAAACATTATTTAGTACTAATTTTAAAACCCAAAACTTTTAAGTGTGTAACTATTTGCTGAATTTAGCTTTTTTAGTTGCTGAATTTCTGATCATGTGTATTTTGGTGTAACCGATTATCAGGAATTTTTTTTCCCGAAAAAATGGCATTTTGCTGGGCATATTTCAGTCACACAGATGATGACATCTGTATGGAATGTTTTGTTTCTTTTAGCTTGGCTCCACAAAATAGTTTCTTAGGCGTTCACTAGAATTTTTTGCAGCTTTTTTTCTCCGATTTGCATACAGTTTGATAATGACAAAAAATTAACTTTTAAATACGGCACTTTTTTGTGGAAAGAATCAGTGAGAAAGAATATATGGTAACAATGTTCAGAAAAAAAATGTCTTTCAAAAGTCATCTGTTCGAGATTGTAATTATGGAATATGCTGTTCCCCTTTCATCCAAAACATCAACTCTGGACAGAATGAGAGAGGCAATTATTTAGACTTCTCCTACCTTTAATTCTTCATTTATGTTGTCACTGTGCAAGATGGGTGATAAAACAACTTTCTAACTTTCTTACTTACAATCATCTCTTTAAAAAAAATTTCCCCTTCAGTTCTGATAAATTTAGAAGCTAATTCATATTTGTTTTCCAGAATAGTTCTTACATTTGAAAGCTTCTTTTCTCCTGTAGTTGTTTGCAGAAGAGATGTATGACTTCCGGAGTGACACGTCATTCTCGCGACGAACAGATTTTCATCTTTCATTGGTAAAATCGTCTTATTTCCTCATCGTGATATCATTTTTATCCTACCAATAACACATTCAACTCATCAAGTAACTCTACTCGAGGGAGTGTTCAGTATGCCTTCCTTTGCATATTAATTTTTAAAAATATATAACAAATAACGCCTTATGCTGAATAAATATTTTCGAATTGACGAATTCATTTGCTGATTATCAGGGATTATCGTTGATTTGATTCAATTCACCATGGGAGAAATGAGTCATTTTTACATTTTATGTGAGGTGTAAAACACCTCCTTTCTTGCCTATTTTGATTAAAGATCATTTTGCAATAAATTATTTGTATTCTTGATCTAAAATTTGTAGATTGTGAACAATAAGAAGTTTCGACATACTGTTTGACAGATTGTGGAAGGCGTCTGTAGTTATGAGGTTTTAAATTTTTCTTGCGTTGGCTCGACAAGATTTTTTACAAAATAGGCACAGTTTCCTCTTAGACTTAACCGTTTCTTTATAAATGTCAGTAGAATTTTATAGATATTTTTTTTTGAGAATTTTATAGATTAGATGAAGTTTTATAGATATTTTTCCAATCTGTTTTATTATTCCGGCAGAATACATTTGTCAATTTTCTAACAAACTTAAGTGCCATTTTACAGTTATAAATCTTTGTGTCATTGACTTCTATAATAGAGAAAGACTGTATAAAGCGCTGAAAGGGACTGGATATCTTATTTTGAAAAATGCTTGTTTCTTCTCCAAAATCCTTGTTTTGAGAGAAGACTTTATTCACCCGTCAAAATAGAAATAAAATATTCCATTTCTACTTCTTCAATCTTTATTTTGTACACCCGTAAAGCGCCAATAGAATTCGAGCTTTTTATTTGCAGACCAACGATATATAGTTTTAGCGGAATATAGTTTTTGATTTACCTTCTCACTCTTTTCGGCACTTAAGAGAGGACTGTCCTGTGAAACACGATCTGACGGCTGTCCATCTCCGTTCTCAGGAAGTGGCCTGATGGATACGGCAGGAAGGTCTGCCCCTTCTCAAAGGCTTTTGCAGTTCGTTTTTGCGAGCGGCTTCCATCCCATTTTGTTTCGTTTTCGATCTTCACGAACGTAATGATTTGGATCAGCAGATCTGATTTTTCCAAACTATTCTTAACTGTTTTGATTAAAAATGTTCTGCGCGTCGCAACCATTCGATCGACTTGTCAATAGAACAGCCTGTTTCAGATATTCATTTAAATTTTGAGCAAAATCTGTTCTGTCTATCCGACTGTTCGAATAAAAGTGGACGCGATCCTCGTCAGGCGAAGAGCGCTCGATGGATGGCGCACAGATTGTTGCAGATGCCTGTCAGATTTGGAGTGTTCAGCGTCTGCATTTTGAAAAGCATGCAAGTGCGACAGCTGAAAAACGCAGACACATCCAATTCGGGATAGGATGATGTGTGTAGTTCTGTTTCTTTTCTTTTCTTTCTTTCTTTTTTTTTTTTTGCTTCAAATCGGTCGGAAAAAAGATGTCTAAAACACGAATTCACCTTTCTTGGGGAGTATCCAAAAAAACTTTCGGGGAAACCATTCTCGCTGGTTATTTCATAATTCATCGTGCTCCTCATTCATTAAACTATGCAACGATTCATCTCGTAAAATGAAAGGTTAACTTTAAATGCACTGTATATATGAGGAAAAAGTTCTTTAAATCAAAGGAAATTCCTTAATTATTACTTCATTGCCCAGAATGAGAGCTTTCCACCGTTGTATGATGATGTATTGGTCAGAGTTTTTTATATGTAACAAACAGAAAATCGAATGTTGCGCGAATATAAATACGCGAAGACAAACTATATTAAAACACCCCATTTCATTCATTGGGTATCCATATTATTCAATCATATATACATTTAAATGAAAATAAAAAATGAAGTATATAATCTTATCTTATTTGATTATACAGCGTACTGCATTTTATTCCATAGGTAGGAAAAGCACGGTTATCCTAAGAGGGATCATTAAAAAATATTTGACTCCATTATCAATAAATATAAAAGGCTGACATAAAACAAATTGGGTGTAAAGACCCTGTACCAAATTTCATCTATTTCTAGTTCAAAGTATTTCTGAGTTATCCATGTCACAAACGGACAGTTGTTTTTTAAAAATTCGAAGAAAGGTCTAAAAAGTGGAAATGCGCCAAAATATCGAGTTTGAATTTATTTTTGATGATTACCATCCTTTCTCGATCTTGTGTATACGAGAAAATAAAAATGAAACTCTCACCTGAATTTTCAGGAAGCTCCCAATTTATGGTCCAGTCATAATTACTCGCCAGATGGCTCCCGATCGCCGAAGGAGTGCAGTCCTTTGACTCGAGCAATGCATCTGCGAAATTGCAATTTTTAAGAATCAAAGGTCAAGAAAGTGGCATTTCCTATTTTGGTCATGAAAGTGCATTATTACTTGTATTTCGGAAATGCGCCTGGACATAAGGAAAAAACTCTCTTTAGTCATTACTCAAGGCAAGAAAATAATTTATAATATTTTTAAACTTAATAAGAAGTGGAATTAACATTATTTTTATTAACATTATAAAGAAGTGGATTTATTTATTTTTACCAATCTCTTTGGTCTCGAATTCAAGCAATATTTGTCACGCTAAAGACATAAAGCACTTTCTTGCAGAAAGGAAAAACGGGCCAGATAATGATTACCTTAAGAACCTCCAAATTCTTAATATTGTGCGAAACGCCTCCGAGCATACAGGATGAATCTCTCTCAAATAGTGAATCCTCGTCTGTATGAGATCGTGACTCGAGTGAAAACTTCATGGTATAAAATAACAGACAGTCTTGATGCAATGGTACTACGAGCTGGCAACTTGAATGAGAAGGGCTCATTTAACCTCTTTACATACAAAGACGAATCGCGCATCAGATTGCTTTAATTTTGAATCTGCATTTAAGTTAAGATATTAAATAATTTTAAAAGGCAAAGAAAACACTTAAAAACACTTCAATATCTCAAAGACCCTTATATTGTTATAGGAATTAAAATAATAAATGCCTCAAACAGAGTATATCATCTAGTTAGGAAGCTGAGTAAGTTTGCGGATCAAAGATATATTGCTAGAATGAGAAATTAGGATTAACGATTATACGGATGAAATTTTATAATGTCTCAGAAGAAATTTTGTAATTCTAGATTCAAAAAGTGCCACTTGTTTGTAAAAATTTTGCCAGTGCATTACTTTTTTTAACAGTTATTTTTGAGTTAAAGATAAAATTAAAAAAAATATTATTTGTTTTAAAATGAAATTAAAGTTCTTGAAGTAGTTCACTTTCAAGCTTTTACTTTTAATAGAATAATAGAATAGCGTTATATCAACGAGACCTATTTGGTGAATCAATCTGAAAGAAGTTTTGGCAATATATATATATATATATATTGTTCTAAAAGCTTTTGCATTACATTATTCAAAAATTCCTGATTTTTTCCCCTTCATTTATTGATATTCTAACTAACAGCCCTCGATCAGCCAGCTTTAGGTTTTCACAGGGTTCTCAGCAAATTTAACTCTCTGTAATCGATTTTATTGAAATGCGTTCATCCTTCTTTCTCTGAAAAATGCGGATTAAAAAATTCAACTATCGATATCGGATCATTCAAATATCAATATAAGGTATTTGTTAATCTGTCATTAAGCTTTAAAGTGATTACAGATTTATCATTCCAAGGCTCGCCGATGCTATCAAAAAGAATATCTGAAAATAAATGAAAACCAAACCGGACCCAGAAAAAATGTTTATAGAGGAGAATAACCTTTTCCAACAACAGCTGTAAATTATTCAACTTCACATTATCGGTAGATGATTTCTTAATAATAAAAAATAAAACAGCAATCTGACGAATGCTTAAGGAAACACTTTGTTTTTTATTATTTAAATATTAATATAATGTTATTGATATTCAAATAAATAAAAAAATAACGATAAAATGCACAAGTTATGTCACAATTTTTTTTCCAGTTACTAAAAACATACAGCATATAATTACAGCGTTTGTTACAGCTGGCATTCTGTGTCAAGAAAACATTTTGTGCAAACAAATTTTTTACACTAACTATAAATGAGCAACCATTACAAAAACAACTTGACATAGTTTAAGAAAATGAGATTTTTGGTTTGTGTATTCACTTCCTGCTATTTCTTGATCTTTGCATTCTATGACATGTTTTTCAATCGGAAGAAATAAATTCTACCGATTGAAGATCACAGTTATCATTAGGGGTTATAAATATGCGCAAGATCACATGTGCAGGATGCTCGCATATAAACTGGAATGTTTTATTTTATTCAATCTCCGATAGATTATAGAAGAATTCAAGAGACAATAAAATGAATTCATTAGGTGCAATGAATAAATAACGAGGCAGAAGTCTATGCTGGACTCGAAACATGCAGCTACAAAAATATTCCAGTCTGTCAACAGCAGTGACGGCTCGGCAATGTTTTCTTTCATTTTCTTTAAATTTCTGCTACTCGTAGCTGTCATCCATAAGTATTCTTTTGTGCATGACCGTAAACATTCAACGCAAAAAAGGAACATCTGCAGGAGTTTATAGATGAATCTTCCTTCGACAATTCCGATTTGATCTTAGGTGAGTAATTCCGTATTTTTATGAGCTCAAAATGACTGCAAGGGCGGCCCTTTCAAACGGAATTAATTTTCTGTAATTGTATCTGATTTTCGTTTAAACATGAGCCAAAGGAATGCTATTTTACTACTTTTGTCGCATTATAATATAACTTCCTAAGCAATTCGTGAATGATTGCAGTGAAATACCCACTTCTTGTCATTTGTTGGCTATACCTAATGTTACCAAAAGTCACCTTTAGATGTAATCCCTATGGAAATTTCAGGAGTTTGCGATAATGGCGAGTCAGACATCTTATCCTTCTTTGAAAAACGCTGCTACCAATGATGTTATGAATGCCTGCAAATTGATTTGAACTTCCTCTTTAGTCTGAAATTATTACTTTAGCATCCTAGTTGATTCAGGGAAATCACTCGTCTCTCAATAGCATTCTCCATGTATGGGACAATGCAAGGGCGTAAGACCTTATTCAACGGCGTTGAAAATCATTCGAAAGGAACATTTCATGCTGGAATTTCGGACAACGAGTTTGGTAGATGTTTAGATATCCTACTTCTTATTCTTTCTTTAAAAGAAAATTCAAAGTAACGAAAAGCAATGTTAAGACCATCTCACAACTCTCAACGATGTTTCTTTGAAGAATGGGGCCCCTCAGGGGCTCACCTACTATAGGTGAGTACGGGTGTCCCAATCCCGAGGTACCCAGGGATCTTTACTCCCTTTACGTTTACTCTCTTCTGCGCCTTCTGCTGTCTGCTGTGTCTTTCCTTCCCTCGACGGCAAGCGAGGGAGCTCTCCATGAGAAGCTGTCGCCGCTCTGTTTGCTTCTTGCTTCTCATGGACAGCCAAAAACCCCACGTGTTTGCCGTGCGTGGCAACCCATTTGACGGGTGGTACATTTTGGTCCCCGGTGTATCAATCGGCTGGTATCCCAGTCATTTGGCTGGTCTGCTCAAGGGGATTAAGCGAAGGGGTCACCTTCTGGGGCTCTGCGTTAAGGGTGGTAGACGTTCCTGGAAGTGGCCCTTAGCGTATAGGTTCCAGCTAGCATCAAGGTGGATACTGAGGCTGGGAATTCCCAGAGCCAGCAATTGCCTTCCCTTGTTGGGCTCCGTGGTGGGCGGTGCCGTTGGGGCCCGAATTTCTATTCTACTTTGTATGGGCTCTTCCTTCAAACCTTCTTTCTGTTTTCCAATTACTTGTGATACTCGTTTTATTATTGTTCATACGCCTAAAACTTTTCATTCGGTTTCTCCTTTTCTGATTCAGAGACTAATTGTATCTGTTATTGGCGAAGTGAAGAATGTTAAAAAGCTTCGTTCTGGTGATCTTCTCATTGAAGCTGCCAATAAAACTCAAATCTCAATCATGAAGAAACTTAAAAAGCTTGGTGATTTCCCTGTAGAAACTTCTCCCCATAAATCCTTAAACTACTCTCGCGGTATAATTTCCGAGAAAGACCTTTTACCAAATACAGAACATGAGCTTGTGCAGGAACTAAGTGGTTATAAAGTTATCGCAGCGCGTCGCATCCACACCAAACGAGACGGTGTCATGGTACCTACACAGCATGTAGTACTCACTTTTTCGACTCCTGACCTCCCAAAAGCAATACGGGCTGGTTATTTGCATTGTAGTGTGCGTCCATACATTCCGAATCCTCTGCGCTGTTTTAAATGCCAGAGGTTCGGTCATTCCCAACCAAGTTGTCGAGGTACAGTTAGATGTGCCAAATGTGCAGAAATTGGACACGATTCTAAAAGTTGCACTTCAGAAACACTAAAATGCTCCAACTGTTTAGCCGCACACCCTGCCTTCTCTCGAACCTGCCCAAAATGGTTAATTGAAAAACAAATACAAGCGACTAGAGTGAAACAAAATATGTCCTACACAGAAGCTCGTAAATTAATAGTCGGACAAATGCCAAGGCCAGGGGTATCTTACTCCTCTGTTCTCACCCAAAAAGCAGATATTGGTATTCAATACGACCTTAGCGATATCAAATCCGTGAAAGTATTAACTCCCTCTGTAAATGTAACTAATAACGGCACATCTTCCAAAGTTTCAAATTCACCAGAACTGCCACTTTCTAAGGTACAACAGTACATTACGTCTGCCAAAGGACAAAAAAATACCAAAGGGAAAAGTCGGAAAAAATTGAAATCACTATCTCTACAGCATCCTCCACGTCCTCCCGATTCCTCTACAATGGAAGTCTCTAATGAGATATTAAAATTAACAACATCCTCTTCTGATTTGTCGGATGTTGAGATGGATCATTCTTTAACCTTTTCAGATGCAGGTGCTAGGGTCAGTAGCAATCCTGATCTCAAATCTTAAAATTCAAGTGTCTAGGTATTTCCTGGAATTGCCGCGGTTTTCGCTCTAAAATTACTGATATTAAAACATTAATTAACGCTTATCAGCCTGCTATTATAGCCCTTCAAGAAACTCTTTTAAAATCGGCGCATCCAGCAAAAGTACGTGGGTACTCAAGTACTAGAAAAGATGTAGATATAGGTGCATCCCCAACTGGAGGTGTCTGCATATTGACTTCAAATTTGTATCCCAGTACCGTTCTTCCATTACATACTTCATTACAGGCTGTTGCAATACAAATTCATTTTAAAACCCTTATAACAATTTGTAATATTTACCTCCCACCAAATGATACTGTTAATCAGGCAGAACTAAATTTGTTAATTGATCAGTTGCCCACACCTTTCATCTTGGTTGGAGACTTTAATGGTCATAGTACATTATGGGGTAGTGATAATACTAATTCTCGTGGAAGACAGATCGAGAAACTTATCTCCGATCACTGTCTGTGTCTACTTAATAGGGATGAAAAAACTTATTTTCATATGCCAACACGAACATTCCATTCATTGGATTTGGCTATTTGTTCCCCTTCACTTATGGCCTCACTGAATCTTGTTATTGAAAGTGACCTTCATAACAGCGATCACTTCCCACTTCTAGTCTCCCATGCCGACAGTGTTTGTGCAAATTCCTTTCCACGTAAATACCTTTTCCGGCGGGCAAATTGGAAATCCTTCAAACAACTTGCTAAGATCACTGAAGAAATGGTCAAATCTTCAGACATAAATGACTCAGTTCGATACGTCACTGATACAATAATTGCTGCTGCTGATGCATCAATACCTAAAAGCTCTTCTCATCCGCACAGATTGCGAAAACCATGGTGGAACGAAGCATGCCACGATGCTCTTAAGAGACAGCAAAAGATGTGGGGTATCTTCCGTCGATATCCAACCACAAAAAATTTTATTGCTTTTAAAAGCGCCAAAGCACATGCTCGTAGAGTCCGCCGTCGAAGTGAACGCGAGTCGTACATACGATTCACTTCTTCAATAACTTCCTCAACATCGAGTTCTCAATTGTGGCGAAAAATTAGAGCAGCAAACGGTATATACAAAGATTTTACATTTTCCATCCTGAAGCGTGGTAATACCAATTACTCTTCCCCAGAAGATATCGCTAATGTCATTGGAGAAACCTTTGCTGAGATTTCTAGTTCCCAATCTTATTCTATGACTTTCCAGGAAATTAAGAAACGCTTTGAACAACATCCTGTCTCATTTGACAGCAACAAATATGCTCCGTATAATTGTGAATTTAAATTGTTTGAATTAAAGAAGGCTCTATCCCAGTGTCATAATTCATCTCCAGGACCAGATGGAGTAACATACTGCATGCTTCAAAATCTATGCGAAAATTCCCTCTTAAATGTTCTTCGATTGTTTAACCGAATCTGGAATGAGCATGTTTATCCAAAACAATGGCAAAATGCTATTGTTATTCCAATATTAAAACCTGGGAAAGATAGCGCTGACCCACTAAGTTACCGACCTATAGCACTTACAAGTTGTCTTTCAAAAACACTTGAGAGAATGATCAACTCCAGATTAATATATGAACTGGAAAGGAATAATTTTATAGCAATGTATCAGAGCGGATTCCGTAGAGGACGCTCTACACTAGACAATATTGTTTATTTAGAGACTCGGATCCGTAATGCATTTGTAAAAAAATATCATTTAGTTTCTGTTTTCTTTGACGTTGATAAAGCGTATGACCGCACTTGGCGTTACGGTATCCTACGTACTTTATCAGATTATGGATTTTATGGAAATTTACCAATTTTTATAAGAAACTTTTTATCTCATCGTTCTTTTAACATTCGTGTTGGTGGTATACTTTCAAACTCTTTCATTCAATCTGAGGGCGTCCCTCAGGGAAGCGTTTTGAGTGTAACCCTTTTCATCCTTCACATTTCAAAAGTACTTTTAAGTTTGCCACAATCAATTCAAAGCAGTCTCTACGTAGATGACTTGCAAATATCTTGTCAGGGAGCGAGCATGAATGAAATCGAGAGAAGACTTCAAACTGCTATCAATGGTATCCTTTCATGGTGCGAACGAAACGGCCACACCATCTCCTCAAGCAAAAGCTGTGTTGTACATTTTTGTAGAAAAAGGAATTTGCATCCTGAACCAGAACTTCATATTCATAATCAACCTATTCCAGTCGTTCAAGAAGTTCGTTTCCTAGGAGTTATCTTAGACAGTAAACTGACTTTTTTATCGCACATTCTATATTTACGCAAAAAGTGCGAAAGGTTATTGAATATTTTGAAGGTTTTGTCAAACACTACTTGGGGCGCGGATCGTATTTCTCTCCTTAGGATATATCAGGCTGTAATACTTTCTCGCATTGATTATGGCTGTATTGTTTATGGATCTGCACGCAAATCTGTCTTGCGGAAACTTGATCCTGTTCACCATTCAGCTTTAAGGATATGCTCTGGAGCCTTCCGAACATCCCCCATCGAGAGTCTTTATACTGAATGTCATCAAATGCCACTATATTTGAGGCGACAGAAATTGTCACTCATTTATTATTTTAAAGTAATGTCGAACTCGCATCATCCTTTGAAACATCTGCATTCCAGTTATCCAACCATCAGATTATATAATGCTCGACCATCATGTATCCGTCCTTTTTTAGACCGCACGAAACTTTTGATTAAAGATATGAACCTGGAGGAATTGCAAGTCCTGTCGACAGGTGTTTTTCATCAAGCCCCTTGGGAAATGCTATCAGTAGAACATATAAATCCCTTCATAAATTTTATTAAAAGTGAAACTTCTCCAGTCATTTTTCAAAATTTTTTCCAATCTCATCGAAGTCAGTATTCTGATTATATTGCCATCTTTACAGATGGTTCTAAAACTGAGAGCCATACAGGTTTTGGTGTTGTATTTGATAATATCACATATAGCCATAGTCTTCCTTCTTCATTTTCCGTCTATAGTGCAGAAACAATGGCAATATTTTATGCCTTGCAACGAATTTCTAGAAGTCAGTTTCGGAAATTCTGTATTTATAGTGATAGCAGGAGTGTTCTAACACAATTGGGACACCATTCTTTCCACTGCCATCCAATTGTTTTGGATATTTTATACAGCTACCATTCACTAGTAAAGAACGGGTTTGACATTATTTTTTGCTGGATCCCAAGTCACGTTGGAATTGATGGCAACGAGAAGGCAGATAGCATAGCTCGATTGGCCTCAACTCCTTTAAATTATGAAACACCATATGATGACATCCACCGATGTGTGCAACGAAATATCTATATTCAGTGGCAAGAATCCTGGAGCTGCCAAATAGACAACAAACTTTACAGCATCAAACCTATTATTAACACATGGCCGACTATGCCTTCTCGTCAGGCTGATGTGAAACTGACTCGCCTTCGAATTGGTCATACTCGTTACACTCACAAGCATTTATTATTTAGAGAACCGGCACCGATGTGTTCCTCATGCAGAATACCAGACTCGATAGATCATATTTTAACAAAATGTCCAGATTTCAACCCCTTTCGTTTATATTTTTTTGGCACTACTGATGTAGATCTGAAAGATCTGTTGGGGGAAAGGCCCCACCAACACTTGTTCGCTTTCCTTAGACGTATCGGATTTTTATCAAAAATTTAAACATTTTCTTCATATTTTAGCCTTTTTTGTATTTGAGATGTTTATATGAACTTTATATTTCATTTGAAATTTTAATATTTTGCTATTTTATTCCTTATTCTTCGCTATTCAACATTTGTTTCATGTTTATCTTGTATCGTAGCGCGTATGTTTTATAATTTTACATACATGGTTTTAAGTTTTAATCAATGTTTGGCGCAGCTTAGCCAAATTTGGCTCTTGTGCCACAAAAACTCAAATTCAAATTCAAATTGAAGAATGGGGAGGGTTTAATGCCCGAATCTTCACGGCGATTACGTCGTAACCACGTTCGCATATAAGTTTTATTAATAAATTCATTTCATTGTTAACACTTACTCCTCTTTACGGTTTGTCGGTGTTTTTTTAAAAATAAAAACAACCCTTTTAAGTAATTATAATTATGTTATCGAGTATTAATATAATATTACATTCATTTATCATATGAATGTATTTTCATACATATATAATTGACTCTCATATAATGCGGTTAAAAAATCGTTCGTGAATAAGCTTCATTCGAAATATCAGAATACAGGAAATTTATCCGAAAAGGATCTTAAATTTGTCACAACGCACTATTTCTAGCAACGCCTATTTATGAAACGCTCAACTCTTCATCCCATTATTCAGGAGTCTGTGGTAAAGTCTGTGGTCTATGTACACAAAAGTTAAAAAGCATTAATGTAGTCAATGGCTAAAGAATTGACATGTGTAGTTATTTTTACATTTCAGAAAACATTCCGATCAAAATATCTTAATTTCAAAAAATTTCCGTCAAAGTGACGGGTTCGATTGCTTCAGTGCTAAAATTGATTCTCTCCCCGCTCCCCCCCACCCCCCCCGATGCTTTTCCTTTTTTCTTTATTTTTTTAACTACTTTATTTTTATAACAGAACAAATTTTGCGGCTCAATGCATAAATATTTTTCAAGTTCTTTATTTGTGTTTGGAATATTCAGAGATTTCAATTTTTTTTTCTTGCAGGAAAATACGCGATCCTTAAAATTCCCATTTAGATCCCTACCTTGGGCTACTGTACACTTCACAGGTCACTGATAATTGTCTAAAAATAATTTTCTCTCAATGAAACTAGATTGAGCAGGTTATTCATGAAAAGCAGGCATTGGTGCGAAGACGGGCGCCTCTGTGAATTTCTTTGGAGAAACAAGTTTCGTAGCATTCACTGATGCACCTAGGAATGTACGTGGAGTAGGGGGCGGGGGGGGTATCGATGCTCCGAGCCAGACAAGCTGGTTAGATCGCGAAGGCAAAGCTTTACAGCGTTTATTGCCCACTTTTATTCAGATTGAATTGTTTACGTTTCTACAGATGGAATTTTGCATTAAACGTTTTTTGCTCAAATCCACAAATGCTAGAAATTTGAAACATTCACATTTTCTGTTTTCGAGGATCTTAATACTTTCAGTGCTTAATTATTAGTTAACTGATTAATTCGAGAAATTTTTGAAACTATATATGTGGACTGCTTGCTAATGAATTTGTGAAATAATTTACTACTTAATATTTATGTCAATGAATTGCAAGTTTAGAGAATAATTAAAAATTATTTACTTTTTATTGAGTTAAAAAATATATTTTTAGGAAAAATGCTCATTACATTTATTTCTGAGCGAAATATAAAAGCAAGTGTGTTGAGCTAATTTCCCACTCCTTATTTTTCTCACCACTCCTCTTATCCACTGCGGAGCCGTAACGAACTGCTGCCTTTCATGCGTTGTTAAGAATAAATTATCTACGAAAGAGCCTCTCAGAGGCTTGCCTTCTTTAGGTGAGTACGGGTGTCCCAATCCCGAGGTGCCCAGGGATCTTTTCTTTCCCCAAGGGGTTTACCGTCTTTGGTACGGGTGTCGCGTCCCCGGGTAGCGATCCTTCTCTTGATTTTTTTCTTCTACTCCATTACTCTATGAGCGACCCGTAAGGGACAAAATGGAATCCTGGGGTCCCTTTGCGTTCCTTTTGGCCCAGGCTACTCCGCAAGTCGAGTGGCAGGAGTGAGCCCGCTTCTGTCAATCGGCTGGTGGTGTGTATCGTGGTAACAGGAAACAGGTGGTAACAGGAAAACACTGCTGTAGGGCTAGGTTTGGATTCTGTGTAAATCTATATCCCGGTGCCACCCCTATGGTAAGTATCGAGGCTGGAGGTACCTAGAGCCGGCAACTGCCTTCCCTTGTTGGGCTCCGAGGTGCGCAGGGAGTACGAGATGAACAATATCTGACTATTATGGGTTCCCGCAATTTTGGTCCCGACAGAGACGACTGTCTGCCAACTTCTCCTTTGGAGCAACCTGTGATAACAGCAAAATAATTTATAATAAAAATTTTGGAAGGTAATTTAAAAACTTGTCTCCCCTATCTTAATTCATAAGATAATACTTGGAATAGTTGGCGAATTTCAATCCATTAAAAAAACTAAACTAGGGGATATTTTAATTGAATTGAAATCAGTTAATCAAATTAAATTATTACAGATCCTTAAATCAATTGGAGAACATGCAGTTACTGTATACCCTCATAAATCTCTTAATCAATCTCGAGGTGTAATATCAGAACTAGAGCTTCAGTCCGATTCTGAAGAAGAAATTCTTGGAGGTCTGAAAGACCAAAATGTTACGTCAGTAAAACGAATAACTACGAAACGGGATGACAAATTAATATTGACCAAACATCTCATATTAACCTTTAATGTACCTGTACCACCCAAATCTGTTCATATTGCATACTTAAACTGCCCTCTTAAACCATATATACCTAACTCATTAAGATTAAGGATTGCAATACCGGTATACCGGGATACCGAATACCGGTATTTTGAGCCATTTGTACAATTTTGTAATACCGGTTTTTCGGTATTTATTAGAAATTTTTAAAATTGTCTCTATTATATGTTCAGGGATCGCCAACATAGCAAAATAGTATACGTTTTTGTTTTTATGTCTCCCTAACGAGCGAAATAAATTAGCTAATTAATGGCTTAATTAATTGCTTAAATATAAATGAGCTAAACATGGATTATCCCTGAAAGAAGATATTGTATCCATAACGACTGATGGAGCAACAGTTATGAAGAAAGTTGGAAAGCTGATTGGTGCAAATCAGCAATTGTGCTATGCTCATGGAATTCAGTACGAAGTAATAGATATATTATACTAAAAAAAATAAAGAACAGAAGAATCCAAATACCGTGGATATAGAAACTTCGTATTCGAACTTTGAAGAGAGTAAGAGTGTGAGTGATATTGACAATGAAGATAATGATAATGTAATTGTTGAAGAAGATATTGCTAATGAGGATGAAATACCAACACATCAAGAATTGCTTCCTATAATTTATAAAGTTCGAAAAATTGTTAAGGTATATTTAAACGTTCGCCTATAAAAAATGACATATTACTAAAATATATATAAACAATAAAACAGAATATAATATAATTGAAAATAAAACAGAATATATGTTAATATTAGATTCTAAAACACGTTGGAACAGTTTACTCCCAATGATGGAACGATTTTTGAAACAGAGAAATAAAATCCAAATAGCAATAATCGACTTAAACCTATAAATTAATTTTTCAGATAGTGAATTCGTCTTAATATCCAGAAGTGTATCAGTTCTACTTCCAATAAAACTGACTATTGAGGCATTATGTCGGAGAGATTTTCTAGTTTATTAACAGCTAATGCAACAATAAATTTCATGTTGCAGTCACTAAAAGAACAGCACACATCACTATCTGAAGAATGATATTTTACATTGAAAAATCGCACAGAAGAAAGACGTATCGAAATAGAAAATGTCTTACGGTATTTACATAATTATAATGATTTTAAAAATGAAAAAGAAAAAAAGAGACTAACCAATTCAAATCTGATCAAGTTTATAATATGCTTTCTAAAAATGTTTTACACACAAACCTATCCACATTCAGAAAAATTCGGTTATCGAAGATTATGAAGATACTAATGTCGATAGTGAAAAGGAATTGTCTCTTGAACAAAAATTAGAATTAGCGAGGAATAAAAATAAAAAAAAAATCAACAAACCAAAATACAATACAGAAATCAGCTATATCGAAAACCATGCGACGAGAAATCAGTTTATTTGAAGATGAGGGATTTAGAGGTAAATACTTGGAAAAAGTATATCGCGCATCGCTAACAGTACCACCAACTAGCTTAGATGCCGAAAAAGCGTTTTCGATAGCTGGTAATTTTTGCACAAAATTGCGTTCCAGGCTTAATGACAGTACAATTGAGGCATTATTTTTTTTAAGATCATTTTTCAAAAATTTGTAATAGTACCACAGACTGAATAGTGATATTTTCACTTTTTTGTCATTTAAATAAATAATATGTTTCTTTACTTTTATCTGATTCTTTATATACTGTTATAATTTATAGGTTACAAATTATTTTTTGATATATTTACACTCTCTAATAAAACTGGCAAATAAAACAAAGAAACACCTGTGTTTTCTTTATTTTTCTAAAATTTCTAATACCGGTATTAAAACCGGTATCCCAGTATTGAAATTTTAGTCCAATATTGCAATCCCTAATTAAGATGTTTTAAATGCCAAAGATTTGGACACTCTATGGGAGTCTGTCGTGGTAAAGAAACATGCGGACGTTGCTCTGAAATCGGACAAGACAGTTAATCTTGTACATCTGCACCAAAATGCAGTACCCCTCAGGGGCTCACCTACTATAGGTGAGTACGGGTGTCCCAATCCCGAGGTTCCCAGGGATCTTTACTCCCTTTATGTTTACTCTCCACTGCGCCTTCTGCTGTCTCCTTTTTTTCTTCTTTCCCTAGAGGGTAGGCGAGGGAGCTCTCCATGAGAAGCTGTCGCCGCTCTGTTTGCTTCCTGCTTCTCATGGACAGCAAATACCCCCACGTGTTTGCCGTGCGTGGCGACCCATTAGACGGGTGGTGCACTGTGGTCCCCGGTGTATCAATCGGCCGGTAGCTAGCAACCTGAGTTACTAGTCTGCTAGGGATCAAGCGAAGGGGTTACTCCTTGGGCTTGGCGTTAAGGGTGGTCACTGTCCCCGGGGGTAACTCCCAGCGTATAGGTTCCGGCTAGCACTAAGGTGTATGCCGAGGCTGGAAAAGACCAGAGCCGGTAATTGCCTTCCCTTGTTGGGCTCCATGGTGGGCGGTGCCGTCGGGCCCGAATCCCCATCAATATCATATGGGCTCCTCTCGTAAATCTCCCTTCAGTGGGCATCGAAAACTACCTAATATCACTACCAACCTACCCCAATTTGACCGATATTTTATACTGAAAAGAATTTCTGAAAAAAACGAAACTTTTAATTCTGTATCGCCTTTTCTTGTGCAGAAGGCTATCTCTGCAACAATTGGTGATGTCACTGCAACACGTAAAATGCGTTCTGGTGACTTATTGATCGAAGTCTCTAACAAAAAGCAAGCACAGCAAGTAATGAAAATGAAAGCTTTAGCTCATATCCCTGTAACTGCTGCCTCTCATACATCGTTAAATTTTTCCAAGGGTGTAATCACATGTGGTGAATTGTTCAATGTTCCCCTTGAAGAGATCACTGAGGAATTGAAACCTCAAGGAGTGACCCATGTACGCCAAATTACCATTAGGCGGGATGAACAACTCCTTCCCACAAAGCATTATATCCTTACATTTCACAGACCAACAATCCCAGAATTTATATATGCTGGATATATCAAACTTCCGGTCCGACAGTACATCCCAAACCCCTTGAGATGTTTCAAATGCCAGCGTTTCGGCCATTCGAAGATTAGTTGCCGCGGGACACTAACATGCGCCCGCTGTGCAGGAAAAGACCACGATAGTGAACGGTGTAACGCTCCCGAAAAATGCGTGAACTGCGGAGGCTGCCATGCATCGTTTTCTCGAGCCTGCGAACGCTGGAAGGTTGAAAAGCAAATAACTTCGATTAAATTTAAAGAATCGATTTCTTATTCTGAGGCAAGACAAAAAGTATTAGCTCAAACACCCACACTTGGTGTGAGTTATGCTTCCGTTGTAAAAACCCCCTTCTGTGAAAACTGTAAATGTAAAAATTGTACGAAATATAACACCCAAACTGCAACTGTCAAAAACTCTTCAGACTCTGAGATTGAAAATACAGCATCCAGTGCACCAGAAACTAGCAAACCAGTCCGATCAAAATCGAAATCAAACTCCAATTCTCAAAGAGCACTAAAGCTAAAGCTGTCCAAACGGGGACTCTCGCCAAAAGAACTAAGAACGAAGTTAAAAAAATCTGCAACACAAAATTCTGTCGCTTTGGGACTTGCGACGAAAGGTAATGTCCATAAGGATCTAACGTCCATCTTTGGCTCACCTAAAAGTCCCGATTCCATTTCCCTCCATCCGTCTGATGAGGAGGACGAATTACAAATGAGTTGCGATGTTTCGCCAACTCTTAGAAACACTTGCCATAATAAACTCAATACTTCTGTTTCTTAATGGGAACTTTCATTTCTTGGAATTGTCGTGGTCTTCGGTCCAAAGTTGTTGAAATTAAGCATATTATTAATCAGCTCCATCCTGCTTGTTTTGCTTTTCAGGAAACATTCCTGAAAAATGATATTGCTGTGAAAATCCGTGGCTATAACTGTGCTCGGAAAGACGCTAACACTGGAAATAATCCTTCCGGTGGTGTCTGCATCTTAACATCCAACCTTTACCCGAGCTCTCATTTAAATTTACAGACTTCCTTACAAGCTGTGGCTGTTCAAGTCCATATACGGATCCTTGTCACAGTTTGCAGTATATATTTGCCACCACATGCTGTCATTAACCAACACGAACTTAATAGTTTAGTGGACCAACTACCCAAGCCGTTCTTGCTTCTTGGCGATTTTAACGCTCATAGTACTTTGTGGGGTTCGGAAAGCACAAATTCTCGTGGGCGACAGATTGAACAGTTTATCGCTGATAACTCTCTCTGTCTGCTCAATAATGACGAGAAAACCTATTTCCATGCGCCCACACGTACATTTCACAGTCTGGATCTGGCTATTTGCTCTCCTGACCTGTTTACGTTGCTCAGTTTCACAGTTGGGAGTGATCTCTATGATAGTGATCACTTCCCCTTAATGGTCTCCTTTGTTGATAGAGGCGGCGTGACTTCCTGTCCCCCGCGTTTCCTATTCAAGCGGGCAGACTGGACTGCTTTCGCGCAACAGGCAATAATTTCGGAGAATATGGTCAGAACAACTAATATTGCAGAAGCTATACAAAATGTAGTTTACTGCTTAATTGACGCTGCAAACAATACCATCCCCAAAAGCTCCCCACGCCTGAGGAAATTCCCGAGACCGTGGTGGAATGAAGCTTGCCGCGACAGTCACCGAGAACAAAAAAAGCGGTGGAATATTTTTCGTAGATATCCCACAACAGAAAACTTAATTGCTTTTAAACGTGCCAGAGCTAATGCTCGTCGTATTCGTAGGCAAAGCCAGAGAGAGTCTTGGATTGATTTCATCTCTTCCATCACAGCCTTTACTTCTCCGAAACTACTCTGGAAGAAGATTAAAGCAGCTAATGGAATTTACCAAAAATTTTCTATTCCTGTTCTTGAGACGAAAAATGGAAAGGTATCTTCCCCATTAGATGTCGCCAATGCTCTCGGATATGCATTCGCGCAGGTTTCTGCTGTTGACTCGTATAAACCTTCATTTGTAGAAATTAAAAATCGTGCACAACAGAAACCGTTGTGTTTTTCCACTCGAAAATCCCTACCGTACAATTCGGAATTTAAAATGCACGAACTATTAACGGCTTTGTCGAAGACTCACGATACCAGTCCTGGTCCTGATGGAATCACATATAACATGCTTCGCCATTTGTCTGCAACTTCTCTTTCCAATCTGCTAATTTTATTCAATCGGATTTGGATTGAACAGAAGTTTCCATCACAATGGCATGAAGCTACAGTGATTCCAATCCTCAAACCCGGCAAGGACTCCTCTAACCCTTTACACTATAGACCTATTGCACTCACAAGTTGTCTATGCAAGACACTTGAGCGCATGGTTAACGCCCGTCTTATGTTTGAACTGGAGAGGCAAAAATGCATTCCGCTGCTGCAGAGTGGTTTTCGCCGAGGACGCTCGACTTTTGATAATATTGTCTTGCTCGAAACTCAAATCCGCAATGCATTTGTTCGTCGAAATCATCTAGTCTCTATCTTCTTCGACATAGAAAAGGCCTATGACCGCACCTGGCGGTATGGTATTCTCTCTACGCTTGCAAAGTTTGGATTCAAGGGAAATTTGCCCATGTTTTTAAAACGCTTTTTATCGTTGCGCACATTTCGTGTCCGGGTCGGTAATTCATATTCCGATCCTTTTATTCAAGCTGAGGGTGTTCCACAGGGAAGCATCCTCAGTGTTACACTTTTTATTGTCCATTTTAGTCAGATTCTTAACGTTTTACCCTCATCTATTCAAGCTACGCTTTACGTCGACGATCTTCAGATCTCCTGCCAGGGAAGCAACATGAGCTTAATAGAGCGTCAACTGCAGATTTCAGTTAACAAACTGGTGGGATGGTGTGATGAAAACGGACATACTATTTCCCATGAGAAAAGTCAATGCATTCACTTTTGCAGAAAACGAGCCATTCATTTGGATCCTTCAATCAATATTGGGAATGCTGGAATACCTGTGGTCAATGAAATAAAATTTCTGGGAATAATATTTGACCGTAAGCTCACTTTCCTTCCGCATGTCTTACATCTGCGGAAGAAGTGTGACAGGTCATTAAATATTCTTAAGGTACTTTCTAGAACCACTTGGGGAGCAGATCGCACTTCCTTGCTTAGAATTTACGAAGCAATGACTTTATCTCGCATAGATTACGGATGTATGGTGTATGGTTCTGCGCGTTCTACGGTCTTACGTAGACTTGACACTATACACCATTCAGCTTTGAGAATTTGCTCTGGAGCATTTCGGACCTCACCAATGCATAGTCTTTATGTTCTCTGTCATCAGTTACCACTCAGTTTACGACGTAAAAAACTATCTGCCCTGTACTACCTTCGAGCTTTGTCTATTCCGAAGCACCCCTTGTCTTCTATGACATTCCCAGTGAGTCTTCGGAGACTCTATAATGCTCGACGTTCCCACATTCTCCCATTTAGCGAGAGAGCTAAATCTCTCCTTCATGATTCAGAGCTTCATGATAAGGTGATACAGACTTCTGATCTTTTTTCCTTTTCCCCATGGAATATCCCTCAGTTTTCCCCCCTCAGGGGCTCACCTACTAAAGGTGAGTACGGGTGTCCCAATCCCGAGGTTCCCAGGGATCTTTACTCCTTTAGGTTTACTCTTTTCTACACCTTCTGCTGTCACCTTTTTTTTTTCTTTCCCTCGAGGGTAGGCGAGGGAGCTCTCCATGAGAAGCTGTCGCCGCTCTGTTTGCTTCCTGCTTCTCATGGACAGCAAATACCCCCACGTGTTTGCCGTGCGTGGCAACCCATTAGACGGGCGGTGCACTGTGGTCCCCGGTGTATCAATCGGCCGGTAGCTAGCAACCTTAGTTACTAGTCTGCTAGGGATCAAGCGAAGGGGTTACTCCTTGGGCTTGGCGTTAAGGGTGGTCACTGTCCCCGGGGGTAACTCCGAGCGTATAGGTTTCCGATTAGCACCAAGGTAAGCGCCGAGGCTGGGAATGGCCAGAGCCGGTGGCTGCCTTCCCTTGTTGGGCTCGGTGGTGGGCGGTGCCGTCGGGACCCGAAACCCTGTTCATATCGCATGGGGCCTAAAAACTTTTCTCCCTTCAGTGGGCAACGAACAGAATTCAAAAAATCGAAACAAACCTATTTTGATCATTTTTTTTGTCATCAAGCGTTTGTCTGACACAAAGGAAACATTTCATACGGTTTCACCATTCCTTGTCGAGAAAGCTATTGTGAGCGTAATTGGAGAAGTACCATCCATCCGTAAACTTCGTTCTGGTGACCTACTTGTGGAAGTTGGTACTCAAAAACAATCCCATCAAATCTTAAAAATGAAAGCTTTGGCTACAATTCCTGTTGACGTGAGCACTCATTCTTCCCTTAATTCCTCAAAGGGTGTTATAACCTGTGGGGAGTTGTATCATTCTACTATTGAAGAAATTACGAAAGACCTGAAATCTGAGGGAGTAACTCATGTACGTCGTATTTTTATCGGACGAGATGGACAACTCCTCCCTACAAAACACCTTGTTCTCACTTTCCAATCTCCAACTTTGCCAGAAAAGGTTAAAGCAGGCTACCTGAAATTAGCTGTTCGACCCTTTATTCCTAATCCTCTGCGATGTTATCAGTGCCAGCGATTTGGACATTCTAAAATTTCCTGCCGCGGGACACCCACTTGCGCCCGTTGTGCAGAGAAAGGACACGACAGCCAGCAGTGTACGGCTCAAGAAAAATGTGTTAACTGCAGCGGCGATCACACATCCTTTTCTAGATCTTGTCCGCGTTGGCAGCTGGAGAAAGATATTATTGCATTGAAGACTAAGGAACAATTATCGTATGGAGAGGCAAAAAGAAAAATCCTCACTCAAGCACCTCAGCCCGGTTTAAGTTATGCTTCAGCTGCAAAAGTTCCAGTTCCGGGAAATTTCTGTACAAACTGCTCCTGCATGAATTGTATTAAATTTACCGCCAAAACAAAAATTGTTGAAAAAACATCAGAGTCAGAAACTGAACCATCATCAAATAGTGTTCCAGACACAGACAAACCCACAAAACGCAAAACATCATCCAAATCGGAGAAATCACTTAAACTGAAACTTTCAAAATCTAACATTCCAGAAAAAATGATTTCAGAAAAACTAAAGGCAAAATTAAGAAAATCAAAAATCAAAAATTCTGTTGCTCTGGGGCTTGCAAATCAGGGTGTGGTCCATAAAGACCTTGCGTCTGTTTTTGGTGGTATGTCCAAGAGCCCCGACCTTATAACGCTACATCCGTCTGAAGAGGATGAGGAAGAACTTCAAATGAGTTGCGATGCCACGCACTCTCCAACTACCGTCTCAAATACCTCTCCTCAAAATAAACTTCCTTAATGGGTACTTTTCTTTCGTGGAATTGTCGCGGCATTCGTTCAAAACTTCACGACATCAAGTCCATGTTCAACCAGTTTCATCCAATATGTTTCGGTGTTCAGGAAACTTTCTTGTCACCTAACATTCCCATCAAATTGCGCGGGTATAACTGCGTCCGGAAAGATTCAGACAATGGATCTCGCAGTTCTGGAGGAGTCTGTATCTTCACATCTAATATTTATCCGAGCACAACTGTCACTTTACATACATCTTTGCAGGCTGTGGCTGTACAAATTCACATACGAACATTGGTCACAGTCTGTTGCATATATTTACCACCTCATGATGTAATTCTTCAACATGATCTTGATAGCTTGGTAGACCAACTTCCTCCGCCTTTTATAATGCTTGGTGACTTTAATGGGCACAGTACTTTGTGGGGTTCGGCGAGTGCTAATTCTAGAGGAAGGCAGATTGAACAGTTTATTTTAAATAACAATCTCTGTCTTCTTAATAATGATGAAACAACATACTTCCACGAACCTACACGCACCTTTCATAGTCTCGATCTTGTTATATGTTCTCCAGAATTGTTGTCATTCTTAACATTCGAAGTTTGCGAAGAATTATATGATAGTGATCATTTCCCAGTTATTGTTACCCATGCTGATAGAGGCGGTGTGGTTCATCAGCCTCCACGTTTCTTATTTCAGCGGGCAAACTGGGATAATTTCTCGAAACTGGCAGTTATCACTCAGGAAATGGTTATTTCCGAAGACATTTCGGAGGCCGTACAACATGTAATTGATGTCATAATGAATGCCGCTAATAATAGTATCCCTAAGAGTTCATCACGTCCAAGAAAATTCTGAAAGCCATGGTGGAATGATGCTTGTCGAAATAGTTATAAAAACCAGAAAAAGCGATGGAATATTTTCAGGAGATATCCTACGACAGAAAACCTTGTAGCCTTTAAACGAGCGAAAGCCATAGCCCGTCGTATACGGCGTAATAGTCAAAGGGAATGCTGGATAAAATTTGTATCATCTATTACATCCTCTACTTGCAGTAAACATCTATGGAAGAAGGTAAAGGCCGTAAATGGAATTTATACCGAATTTTCTCTTCCTGTTTTAAAATCGGGAAATTTGATGCATAGTGCCCCATCAGACGTAGCCAATATACTCGGACAAACGTTCTCACGAGTTTCCGCAGTTGATTCTTACGGCTCTGATTTTCTAGCAATTAAGAATCGCGCGGAACAGTTGCCGTTGAATTTCAATGACCAAAGTACTTCTCCATACAATTGCGAGTTTAGGATGTTTGAATTAGAAAGGGCCTTATCTCAAACTCGCGATACCAGTCCCGGTCCAGATGGAATCACGTATAGCATGCTTCGCCATTTGAATCAAACTTCACTTTCCAATCTACTATTGTTATTCAACAGAATCTGGATAGAGCAGAAGTACCCAATACAATGGCGCGAAGCTATTGTGATTCCGATCTTAAAAGGGGATAAAGACTCATTCAACCCTCTTAACTATCGGCCAATAGCTTTGACGAGTTGCCTATGTAAGACTTTAGAACGGATGGTGAATGCTCGCTTTATGTATGAATTAGAGAAACAAGGATGCATCTCTCCGTTGCAGAGTGGTTTCCGTAGAGGTCGGTCAACGTTTGACAATCTCATACTTCTCGAAACCCGTATCCGCAACGCATTTGTTAAGAGAAACCACCTTGTCTCTATATTTTTTGATATAGAAAAAGCTTACGACCGCACATGGCGCTACGGCATACTTTCAACACTTTTCAATCTTGGTTTTAGGGGAAATTTACCTATATTTTTAAAAAACTTTTTATCTTTTCGAACATTTAAAGATCGCATAGGAAACGTTTATTCTAATAATTTTATCCAAGCTGAGGGTGTTCCGCAGGGAAGTATCCTTAGTGTTACTCTTTTTATCCTACATTTTAGTCAGAAACTAAGCGTATTATCTCCACCTATTCAAGGCACTTTATATGTAGACGATCTTCAAATATCTTGCCAAGGGAGCAATATGGACTTGATTGAGCGGGAATTGCAAGTTACTGTCAATAAACTCGTAGAATGGTGCGATGAGAACGGACATAAGTTTTCCCCAGAGAAAAGTCACTGTGTTCACTTTTGTCGGAAAAGAGGTATTCATTTGGATCCTATAATCCGTATACGAAACGCTACCATCCCTGTGGTTAATCAAACTAAGTTTCTGGGTATAATATTTGATCATAAGCTCACTTTCCTTCCGCACGTTTTACATCTGCGGAAGAAGTGTGACAGGTCATTAAATATCCTCAAGGTACTTTCTAGAACCACCTGGGGAGCAGATTGCACTTCCATGCTCCGAATTTATCAAGCAGTTGTTCTATCTCGTATTGACTACGGATGTATGGTGTATGGCACTGCGCGTTCTACCATCTTACGCAGACTTGACACTATACACCATTCTGCTTTGAGAATTTGCTCAGGAGCATTTCGCACTTCACCAGTGAATAGTTTGTATGTTCTATGTCACCAATTGCCACTTAGTTTACGACGCGAAAAATTATCCGTACAGTACTACCTTCGAGTTTTGTCTTTTCCGAAGCACCCCTTGTCTTCTATGATTTTTCCGGAGAGTCTTCGGAGACTTCATAATGCTCGACCGTCTCACATCCTTCCCTTCTGTGAGAGAGTTAAATCCATCCTTCATGATTCTGAACTCCATGGTAAGGTAATCCAAACTACTGATCTCTTTTCCTTTCCTCCTTGGGATATTCTCCAAATTTCTTTTTTAAATCCTTTCTCTGGGTTTGGAAAGCAGGGTACTGCTCCTATTGTCTATCAGAATTTATTCAATGCTCATTGCTGTCAGTATGCAAAATATTTAAAAATTTTTACGGATGGTTCGAAGTCAAATGATCATGTTGGTTGCGGTATTGTTTTTGATACCGATACATTCAGTTACCGCCTAGACACTTCTCTTTCAGTTTTATCTGCGGAATTATTAGCAGTTTTTTATGCTCTTCAGAGGATTTCCCTCTCTTCTGAGCGTAAATTCTGTATTTATACTGACAGTATGAGTTCATTGAAAATGCTTTCTAATCTTCAAAATCAGGTTCATCCAGTTGCCTTTGAAATCCTGAGACTCTTAAGGACTCTACAAGACAGGGATTTTCAAATAATTTTTTGCTGGATTCCTAGCCATGTTGGAATAATAGGTAATGAGATGGCGTACAGTGCAGCAAAAAATGCGTCTTTGGTTTTGCAGCAAGATATTCCTTACAACGATGCAAAAAATGCCTTTACTCGTCGTGTATACTCATTATGGCAGGAATCATGGAATAATCAGATGAATAATAAACTCTATTCTGTAAAACCGATTATTTCTTCCTGGCCTTGTATACCAGTGCGAGAGTTGGATGTCAAATTGGCTAGACTCCGCATTGGCCACACACGTTTTAGTCACAAACATCTTTTATTCGGCGAACGGGCTCCTTTTTGCTCGAAATGCCAAGTGGTTTTAACGGTTTTCCACCTTTTAATTGAATGCCCTAATTTTAATCATCATCGTTTGAGATTTTTTAATGCTTCATCAGTGGATATGCAAATGCTTGTCGGGGAACATCCCCACAAAAACCTTTTTAAATTTTTAAAAGCAGCTGGTTTTTACCATATTATTTAACATCTAACTTTGTTGTTTTTACCTTGTTTACAATTTTAAGATGTACCGATTTGAAATTTTATCAGTGTTTTTATCCAGTTTTTTACAGTTGTTTAAATAAAGTATAAGACTGCCTTTTTACCATGTGTCTGGCGCAGTATAGTCAGATATGGCTCTTGCGCCAATAAACAACAAAATCCAATCCAATCCAATCCTTAAGATCCATTCTTCAATAAAGAGGTGTGTATTAACCTCTTGTTAAATATGCGACTATCCAAATCAAATTTAGAGAGAATAATTTTGTTCAAAAGTGAAGTTTCTCTTGAATAAAAGGGGGAGTGGGATTTACTATCGAAATTACCATCTTGATTATGATAATCAAGATGGTCATTTCGATGAAAATATTACCATTTTTGAACACAAAAAAAAATCAATTCATTGAAGAAGAAAAAGCTGAAAAAAATTTTAATGGGTTTATCTATAATTGCCATTAAAATTTTCAAGAGCATGCATTTCTTCTTAACATTTTCATTATCCCTATCTCCAAATAAAATACCTCGACAAATATGTTCCCATCAATGTGATTATTACTGAAACGGGCCATTCTTATTTATTTTTCCGTCAAATAATTAGACAATTGTGTTTTCAAGTTTTCTTGGAAGCATGCTTAGGCAATGATATGAAGCCAATATCATTTTCTTTCTAATCCTATGATAGAAACTCCTTTGTGAATGCGGTCTACTTTAAAATGATAACTTATTTCTAACCAATTGAACAGATTCTACTTTCGAAATGGAAAATCATCTCAAAATATTAAATTTCTCTGGAAAATCATTATTTCCATAAGTATATGTGATGGGTTGATTGAAGTGAGAGAACTGCGATTTGAAAGTGTGCAACTTTATTGGAGGCGGGGCATGATTCTGCTCATCCTCTCTAAAGATTAAATCTTCCCTAGAATTCACAATTTCCATAGGTATATGTCATGGGTTGATTGAAAATAGAGATATTGGAAAGTGGATAGCTTTATTGGGAGAGGAACATGATTCTGCAGATTCAAATACATAAAAGTGTATATATATTTGGATGTCCATTAATGACATAAGTTACTGATGGAATCAATCGTTGTTTGAAGGGGAAGAAAATACTTGTTAACTGAACGCTCCCAGTGGTATTTTAAAACGTATGGTGCGATCTACAGACCAGATAGCTCGACTTAAGAGCTACCAACTTAGCTCGGCGCACAATACTTTAGAGGATGAGAATCTGCAATTACGGAGGGGTTTTGTTTTGGAATTTTATTTAGAATTTCACTTATTCAAAAATTAATGGACATTTTTGTATTTTTCCCCAATAACATCTAAAAATATTATTGCATAATTATAAATTTTGCTTTATTTCAAATTTAAATTTTTTTCTTTTTAATTATTTCTATAGTCATGTCATTTTTTCGCAATTTTGACATTTTTTATTTTATTAAATTTACAATAATACAGTAAATTATTTCTCTAGAATTCACGCCATTTTAGTTTTCTTTTTTTTATAAAACATTTAATCTCGTGATTTTCTACAATTTTTGAAAGATTACATAATTAGGATTATGTTTAATATCTGTGTGGTTTTCAGAGAAAGTAAAAATGTGAAGCTAAATGATGGATATCGTGAAAGTTAAATGATGGATAAACTGGATATTTACATTTTAAATAGAGCTATGATGTTATGGGATTGTCTCCAGTGGAAGGGATTATTTGCAAAATAAATAAAACTTAAGCAATACACTTAAAATAACATGGTTTTAATGGCAGCAAAATTGACTGAATCATGGACATGGCAATGAATCTTAATGATTTACTTAAATGAAATATTTTTGATTAGCAAATTTGTTGAATGAAGTAAATAGTACGTAATAGTTTTTGTCAAACAAATACTCTAAGAAAGTATTGAATGTTGAACGTCTGTAATAATGTTTTTCTGCAAAGAACTCGGTAAATAAAATTACTGATTTTATAGAAATTGTGCATTTTTTTAAAAAATTACTTGTTACTTGAGCTAGGAATGCATTAGTTACTGTTTTTCCTTTTTTCAAAATGTTTCATCGATGCCAAAGTAATTTTTGTGATACAATATATTTGCAAACAAAAATATAACTCTAATAGGAAATTTTTTTTAAATTTTCCTAGTTACTGTTTAAAATAACTAAATAAATATTTCTACGCAGGAACGCATCTTTTAAAAGTGTCTTACTTACATATCTAGTCATTTCGAAAATAATATATTTTGAAAAGAAAAATTTCATGGGATAATTTAATTTCCACTTTTCTTGACTGACGACCTTAAGTCATTACTGCGGAATGCCATGCCGATTAAAATTATACGATAGAACAATGAACCCACGTAGTTCAAGAAAATCTTTTTCTTAACATGTTTTAATCTCATTTAGAAACCCTTTCAAATTTTGAAATCTGATCGCACCGCTGAAAACGAATTTTTCAATCCTCTTAAATAAAGATATCTAAGATTAATAAACAAATTCTTTTTAATACTATAGCAGAAGATAAGGATGATATCACAATAAAATGATGAATCAAAGCTATAGCTACACATCAACTAGTTGTAGCAAAATCTTATTATTCAGAAAAATCAAAACGGAAAGTATAAAAATAAATTTTTAAAAAGTAAAAATAAATTAAATTTTATGGAAAGAAATCTAATTATCATACAGATTCCTCCCCCCAAAATAAAAGGAAATGTAAGTTTTTTTTGTAACATGCCAAAAACATCCTCTATAACTGGATATTAAGTTTCGGTTTCTCGTCGCCTGTTCTTCGTCAGCAATTTTCTTTTATTGTAGAATTATTTTATCCCTGAACATACCAGTTCTTTTCACTTTTATAATCTCAAGGGTTTTTTTTCTCTTTCAATTCCAATGGAAGACGTAGCATAATGTTTTGATGAAAGT
>JAPMOR010028638.1:185394-228045 GCA_026543865.1 Argiope aurantia
TATAATGCTTGGTGACTTTAATGGGCACAGTACTTTGTGGGGTTCGGCGAGTGCTAATTCTAGAGGAAGGCAGATTGAACAGTTTATTTTAAATAACAATCTCTGTCTTCTTAATAATGATGAAACAACATACTTCCACGAACCTACACGCACCTTTCATAGTCTCGATCTTGTTATATGTTCTCCAGAATTGTTGCCGTTCTTAACATTCGAAGTTTGCGAGGAATTATATGATAGTGATCATTTCCCAGTTATTGTTACCCATGCTGATAGAGGCGGTGTGGTTCATCAGCCTCCACGTTTCTTATTTCAGCGGGCAAACTGGGACAATTTCTCGAAACTGGCAGTTATCACTCAGGAAATGGTTATTTCCGAAAACATTTCGGAGGCCGTACAACATGTAATTGATGTCATAATGAATGCCGCTAATAATAGTATCCCTAAGAGTTCATCACGTCCAAGAAAATTCCGAAAGCCATGGTGGAATGATGATTGTCGAAATAGTTATAAAAACCAGAAAAAGCGATGGAATATTTTCAGGAGATATCCTACGACAGAAAACCTTGTAGCCTTTAAACGAGCGAAAGCCATAGCCCGTCGTATACGGCATAATAGTCAAAGGGAATGCTGGATAAAATTTGTATCATCTATTACATCCTCTACTTGCAGTAAACATCTATGGAAGAAGGTAAAGGCCGTAAATGGAATTTATACCGAATTTTCTATTCCTGTTTTAAAATCGGGAAATTTGATGCATAGTGCCCCATCAGACGTAGCCAATATACTCGGACAAACGTTCGCACGAGTTTCCGCAGTTGATTCTTACGGCTCTGATTTTCTAGCAATTAAGAATCGCGCGGAACAGTTGCCGTTGAATTTCAATGACCAAAGTACCTCTCCATACAATTGCGAGTTTAGGATGTTTGAATTAGAAAGGGCCTTATCTCAAACTCGCGATGCCAGTCCCGGTCCAGATGGAATCACGTATAGCATGCTTCGCCATTTGAATCAAACTTCACTTTCCAATCTACTATTGTTATTCAACAGAATCTGGATAGAGCAGAAGTACCCAATACAATGGCGCGAAGCTATTGTGATTCCGATCTTAAAAGGGGATAAAGACTCATTCAACCCTCTTAACTATCGGCCAATAGCTTTGACGAGTTGCCTATGTAAGACTTTAGAACGGATGGTGAATGCTCGCTTTATGTATGAATTAGAGAAACAAGGATGCATCTCTCCGTTGCAGAGTGGTTTCCGTAGAGGTCGGTCAACGTTTGACAATCTCATACTTCTCGAAACCCAAATCCGCAACGCATTTGTTAAGAGAAACCACCTTGTCTCTATATTTTTTGATATAGAAAAAGCCTACGACCGCACATGGCGCTACGGCATACTTTCAACGCTTTTCAATCTTGGTTTTAGGGGAAATTTACCTATATTTTTAAAAAACTTTTTATCTTTTCGAACATTTAAAGTTCGCATAGGAAACGTTTATTCTAATAATTTTATCCAAGCTGAGGGTGTTCCGCAGGGAAGTATCCTTAGTGTTACTCTTTTTATCCTACATTTTAGTCAAATACTAAGCGTATTATCTCCACCTATTCAAGGCACTTTATATGTAGACGATCTTCAAATATCTTGCCAAGGGAGCAATATGGACTTGATTGAGCGGGAATTGCAAGTTACTGTCAATAAACTCGTAGAATGGTGCGATGAGAACGGACATAAGATTTCCCCAGAGAAAAGTCACTGTGTTCACTTTTGTCGGAAAAGAGGTATTCATTTGGATCCTATAATCCGTATACGAAACGCTACCATCCCTGTGGTTAATCAAACTAAGTTTCTGGGTATAATATTTGACCATAAGCTCACTTTCCTTCCGCACGTTTTACATCTGCGGAAGAAGTGTGACAGGTCATTAAATATCCTCAAGGTACTTTCTAGAACCACCTGGGGAGCAGATTGCACTTCCATGCTCCGAATTTATCAAGCAGTTGTTTTATCTCGTATTGACTACGGATGTATGGTGTATGGCACTGCGCGTTCTACCATCTTACGCAGACTTGACACTATACACCATTCTGCTTTGAGAATTTGCTCAGGAGCATTTCGCACTTCACCAGTGAATAGTTTGTATGTTCTATGTCACCAATTGCCACTTAGTTTACGACGCGAAAAATTATCCGTACAGTACTACCTTCGAGTTTTGTCTTTTCCGAAGCACCCCTTGTCTTCTATGATTTTTCCGGATAGTCTTCGGAGACTTCATAATGCTCGACCGTCTCACATCCTTCCCTTCTGTGAGAGAGTTAAATCCATCCTTCATGATTCTGAACTCCATGGTAAGGTAATCCAAACTACTGATCTCTTTTCCTTTCCTCCTTGGGATATTCTCCAAATTTCTTTTTTAAATCCTTTCTCTGGGTTTGGAAAGCAGGGTACTGCTCCTATTGTCTATCAGAATTTATTCAATGCTCATTGCTGTCAGTATGCAAAATATTTAAAAAATTTTACGGATGGTTCGAAGTCTAATGATCATGTTGGTTGCGGTATTGTTTTTGATACCGATACCTTCAGTTACCGCCTAGACACTTCTCTTTCAGTTTTATCTGCGGAATTATTAGCAGTTTTTTATGCCCTTCAGAGGATTTCCCTCTCTTCTGAGCGTAAATTCTGTATTTATACTGACAGCATGAGTTCATTGAAAATGCTTTCTAATCTTCAAAATCAGGTTCATCCAGTTGCCTTTGAAATCCTGAGACTCTTAAGGACTCTACAAGACAGGGATTTTCAAATAATTTTTTGCTGGATTCCTAGCCATGGTGGAATAATAGGTAATGAGATGGCGGACAGTGCAGCAAAAAATGCGTCTTTGGTTTTGCAGCAAGATATTCCTTACAACGATGCAAAAAATGCCTTTACTCGTCGTGTATACTCATTATGGCAGGAATCATGGAACAATCAGATGAATAATAAACTCTATTCTGTAAAACCGATTATTTCTTCCTGGCCTTGTATACCAGTGCGAGAGTTGGATGTCAAATTGGCTAGACTCCGCATTGGCCACACACGTTTTAGTCACAAACATCTTTTATTCGGCGAACGGGCTCCTTTTTGCTCGAAATGCCAAGTGGTTTTAACGGTTTTTCACCTTTTAATTGAATGCCCTAATTTTAATCATCATCGTTTGAGATTTTTTAATGCTTCATCAGTGGATATGCAAATGCTTGTCGGGGAACATCCCCACAAAAACCTTCCCCTCAGGGGCTCATCTACTATAGGTGAGTACGGGTGTCCCAATCCCGAGGTACCCAGGGATCTTTACTCCCTTTAGGTTTACTCTCTTCTGCGTCTTCTGCTGTCACCTTTTTTTTTCTTTCCCTCGAGGGTAGGCGAGGGAGCTCTCCATGAGAAGCTGTCGCCGCTCTGTTTGCTTCCTGCTTCTCATGGACAGCAAATACCCCCACGTGTTTGCCGTGCGTGGCGACCCATTAGATGGGTGGTGCACTGTGGTCCCCGGTGTATCAATCGGCCGGTAGCTATCAACTTAAGTTGTTAGTCTGCTAGGGATCAAGCGAAGGGGTCACTCCTTGGGCTTGGCGTTAAGGGTGGTCACTGTCCCCGGGGGTGACTCCGAGCGTATAGGTTCCGGCCAGCACTAAGGTAAGTGCCGAGGCTGGGAATGGCCAGAGCCGGTGGCTGCCTTCCCTTGTTGGGCTCCGTGGTGGGCGGTGCCGTCGGACCTGAATCTTCTTCAATGTCATATGGGACCTCGCACCAATTCTCCCTTCAGTGGGCAACACAAGTTAAAGAAAAATACTGAAAAATATTACGACCATTTTTTTGTTATCAAAAGACTTTCTGACAATAAAGAGACATTTCACACGGTTTCTCCGTTTCTGGTGGAAAAAGCAGTTTCTGGAACACTTGGAGAAGTTTCTGCCATTCGCAAACTTCGTTCGGGAGATTTGTTGGTGGAAGTTAATTCCCGACAACAATCTCATCAAATTCTCAAACTGAAAGCATTGGCTACAATTCCCATCTCTGTAAGCGCGCATACATCTCTTAATTCTTCTAAAGGTGTTATTACATGTGGGGAGTTATTTCATACATCAATTGAAGAAATTACAAAGGACCTAAAACCTGAAGGAGTTATACATGTACGCCGTATCTCAATTCGGCGGGATGAACAACTCCTCCCTACAAAGCACCTCGTTCTTACCTTCCAAATGCCTACGTTGCCAGAAGTAGTTAAAATAGGATATATGAGACTGAAAGTGCGTCCTTTTATACCTAACCCTCTGAGATGCTTTCAATGCCAACGTTTTGGGCACTCTAAGACCGCCTGCCGCGGGACACTTACTTGCGCCCGTTGTGCAGAGAAAGGACATGATAGCCAGCAGTGTACCTCACCTGAAAAGTGCGTCAACTGCGATGGCGAACATACTTCCTTTTCCAGATCATGTCCACGTTGGAGATTGGAAAAAGAAATTATAACTTTGAAAACAAAAGAACAAATTTCTTATCCAGAAGCGAAAAGAAGGATCGAGGCACAGACACCCTCCCCTGGTGTGAGCTATGCATCAGCTGTTAAAAAATCCTATTGTAAAAACTGTTCATGTAAAAATTGTGTACAGAGTATTGCTGAAAAAGTTCCTCCCGCAAAAACATCCGAATCTGATACAGAACCCTCCACAAACAGTGTTCCTGAATCTCACGATCCGCCGAAACGTAAACCAAAACCAAAGCCTCCACGTGCTTTTAAATTAAAGCTTTCGAAACGCGGCCTTTCACAAGAAATGATTTCGGAAAAATTAAAATCAAAATTGAAAAAATCCAATATTCGGAATTCGGTTGCTCTGGGACTAGCAACTACGGGGATAGTCCAAAAGGATTTACCTACTATTTTTGGAGGATTATCCAAAAGTCCTGATTCAATTGCTCTCCATCCATCCGACGAAGAGGATGATGACCTTGAAATGAGTTGCGAAATAACGCCAACTCAAACTAACGCCCTTTATAATTCCCATACTAAAAAACTCTCTTAATGGGTACCTTTCTCTCGTGGAATTGTCGCGGCATTCGTTCAAAACTTCATGACATTAAGTCCATTTTCAACAAATTTCATCCAGCTTGTTTTTGCGTCCAAGAAACCTTCCTGACAACTAACACTTTTTTAAAATTACGGGGTTACAGCTGTGTTCGGAAAGATGGAGACACTGGACACCATAGTTCGGGTGGTGTCTGTATCTTTACTTCCAACCTTTATCCGAGCACACCACTCAATTTACATACTTCTCTGCAGGCTGTGGCGGTTCAAGTTCACACTAGAATGTTGATCACAGTCTGCTGTATTTACTTACCCCCTCATAAGGCCATTTGTCAGCAAGATCTTGACAACTTGGTGGACCAACTTCCGTTACCTTTTCTGTTACTAGGCGATTTTAATGGACATAGCATCATGTGGGGTTCCGACAGTACAAACTCTCGAGGGCGGCAGATCGAGCAGTTCATTTCTAATAACTCTCTCTGCCTACTCAATAACGATCAAAAGACATACTTCCATGAACCTACACTGAGCTTCCACTGTCTCGATCTGGCTATGTGTTCACCTGAACTCCTACCATTGTTGGATTTCGCTGTTGTTGAAGATTTCTACAACAGTGATCACTATCCTATCGTGATCAGCCAAGGTGATAGCTGTGGTGTGACTCCATGTCCTCCACGCTTCCTATACCAGCGGGCAGACTGGGCCATTTTCTCGCAACTAGCAAATATCACAGAAAATGTAGTCAAAATTTCAGACATTTCGGAAGCAGTGCAACATGTAATCCATATCATAATGAACGCCGCTAATGAATCCATCCCGAAAACTTCCCCACGTGTAAGAAAATTTCGTAGACCGTGGTGGAATAAAGCATGTCGCGACAGTTACAAGAATCAAAAAAAGCATTGGAACATATTTAGAAGGTATCCGTCAAGGGAAAACCTAGTAGCATTCAAACGAGCTAAAGCCCTTGCTCGTCGCGTTCGCCGTTGTAGTCAGAGGGAGTCGTGGATTAATTTTGTTTCTACCATCACAACCTCTACTTCAAGTAAAAGTTTATGGAAGAAAGTAAAGGCGGCTAATGGGATTTATCACGAATCTTCCATTCCTGTCTTAAAAACCGGGAATATGATGTATTCGAGCCCATTAGACATTGCTAACACTCTCGGCCAGACGTTTGCACAAGTTTCCGCAACTGACTCTTATAGCTCTTATTTTCTTGCGATTAAGAATCGCGCGGAACGGTTGCCTCTGCGCTTTAATGACCGACATTCCTTCCCATATAATTGTGAATTCCGGATGTTTGAATTGGAAACCGCCTTATCTCAAGCCAATGATACCAGTCCAGGACCAGATGGAATTACATATAGAATGCTTCGTAATTTGAATAAAACTTCCCTTACTAATTTGTTGATATTATTCAACAGAATCTGGATTGAGCAGAAGTATCCTAAACAATGGCGCGAAGCTATTGTGATTCCCATCTTGAAACCTGGTAAAGATTCATCCAACCCTCTGAACTACAGACCGATTGCTCTTACAAATTGTTTATGTAAAACCTTCGAGCGCATGGTCAATGCTCGCCTGATATACGAATTGGAGAAACAAGGATGCATCTCCACGTTGCAAAGTGGTTTCAGAAAAGGTAGATCTACTATAGATAACCTTATTTTACTTGAAACTGAAATACGCAACACATTTGTTAGGAGAAATCACCTTGTCTCCATATTCTTCGATATTGAGAAAGCATATGACCGTGCTTGGCGCTATGGCATACTTTCAACAATTTTCAACTTTGGTTTTAGAGGAAACCTACCCATGTTTTTAACTAACTTTTTATCTTATCGAACATTTCGAGTTCGTGTTGGGAATTTTTACTCTAAATATTTTATACAAGCTGAGGGTGTCCCTCAGGGAAGTGTCCTCAGTGTCACCCTTTTTATCGTTCATTTGAGCCAAATCTTGAATTATTTGCCATCATCAGTTCATGGAAGTCTCTATGTTGATGACCTGCAGATCTCCTGCCAGGGTAGCAGCATGAGTGTCATTGAGCGACAGTTGCAAAATGCTGTTAATAAGGTGGTAGATTGGTGCCATAATAACGGGCATAACATTTCTCCTGAGAAGAGTAGATGCGTGCACTTTTGCCGGAAGAAAAACTTGCATTTGGATCCTATTATCCAAATACACAATACGCCTATTCCAGTAGTAGATGAAATACGATTTTTGGGTGTGGTCTTTGATCGCAAACTAACATTCCTTCCGCATGTTCTTAACCTGCGAAAGAAGTGCGAGAGGGCCTTGAATATTTTGAAGGTGCTCTCTAGAACATATTGGGGCGCCGATAGAACCTCCCTTCTCCGTATTTATCAAGCGGTCATTCTTTCACGCATGGATTATGGCTGTATGGTGTATGGGTCTGCCCGCGCTTCCGTTTTACAAAGACTAGATACTGTGCACCACTCTGCTTTACGAATCTGTTCAGGTGCATTTCGTACTTCTCCAGTTGAGAGTTTGTATGTTATTTGCCACCAACTCCCACTTAATTTAAGGCGTAATAAATTGTCCGCTTTGTATTACTTCAGAGTTTTGTCTGTGCCAGAGCATCCTGTGCGTCAAATCACATTGCCAGTTGGTTTTCGCCGGTTGTATGATGCTCGTCCATTTCATATCCTTCCATTTAATGAAAGGATCAAAAATCTTCTACATGACTCGAACCTTGATAATATTGCTGTTAAATCACCCGATTTATTTTGCTTCCCACCTTGGGATAAACCGCAATTTTCCTTTTTGAATCCCTTCTCCGGATTCGATAAATCTTCAACTTCACCGACTGTCTTGCAACAGCTGTTTCTACACCATCGCTATCGGTATTCTTCTTTTGTCCCAATTTTCACGGATGGCTCGAAATCAGACAACCATGTTGGTTGTGGAATTATACTTCCTTCTGATACAGTGAGCCACCGCCTTCACAATTTTTGTTCAGTTTTTACTGCCGAATTGGTGGCAATTCTGTTTGCCCTCCAAAAAATTACACTATCCATTCAGCGGCAATTTGCCATTTACACCGATAGCATGAGTTCTTTGGAAACACTTTCACACTATCACAATCGGATGCATCCTATAGCAATTAAAATTTTATTAACTTTGCGTGCCCTACAAAATGATGGATTTCAGATAATTTTTTGTTGGGTGCCGAGTCATGTTGGCCTCTTTGGAAATGAAATGGCAGATTCAGCGGCAAAATCAGCAGCAGACCTTTTGTCTCTGAGGCTTCCATATTGCGATGTTAAGAAGTCCTTAACAAAATACATTTTTTCTACTTGGCAATCAGCGTGGGATCAGCGTACTGAAAATAAATTGCATTCCATCAAGCCTATTATTGGATTGTGGTCTGCCCTTTCTATACGTGAGGCTGACGTCAAAATGACTCGCCTCCGTATAGGACATACTCGCTTCACGCACAGACATCTTCTGTTTGGTGAAGCTGCACCGATGTGCCCCAAATGTCATGTGGATTTTACTGTGAAACATCTTTTAATTGAGTGCCCTGATTTTAACTCTCATCGTATTCGTTTTTTTCATTCAACTTCATTGACTCTTAAGGACCTGGTGGATGAAAAATACCACCCAAATATCTTTAAATTTTTAAAAGCTATTAAATTTTATACTTATATTTAGTGTAATTAATACCTATTTTATCTCAATCATCGTGCCCACCGTGATCAACAATGATTTGATACCATATCTTTCGGATTTTAATTGATGTTTTTTGTTTTGTTTTTTAAAACTGAAATTTTTTGATGCATTGTCACATTTTATAAATTTTAAGTTCTGAGTTTATATTATGTTTATTATCTGAACTTGTATTTTACCTCTGATTTTATATTTTACCATTTGCATGGCGCAGCTTAGCCAAATGTGGCTCTTGCGCCAAAAAACCTCACAAATCAAATCAAATCAAATCCATATTTGCCTGACGCATCGTTGAATTGATCCAGAATTTTAACATTAAATTTTTGATTCGTTTTTTTACTGAACGTTGTTTGAATTTTCATACTTTTGTTTCTTTTTGACCATATGCATGGCGCAGTATGGCCTTTTCTGGCTCTTGTGCCAATAAAATCTACAATCCAATCCAATCCAATCCAATCCCCACAAAAACCTTTTTAAATTTTTAAAAGCAGCTGGTTTTTACCATATTATTTAACATCTAACTTTGTTGTTTTTACCTTGTTTACAATTTTAAGATGTACCGATTTGAAATTTTATCAGTGTTTTTATCCAGTTTTTTACAGTTATTTAAATAAAGTATAAGACCGCCTTTTTACCATGTGTCTGGCGCAGTATAGTCAGATATGGCTCTTGCGCCAATAAACAACAAAATCCAATCCAATCCAATCCAATCCCTCAGTTTTCCTTTCTAAATCCTTTCTCTGGTTTTGAGAAGCAGAATACTGCCCCTATAGTCTACCAAAATCTTTTTAATTTTCATCGTTGTCAGTATCTAGATTACTTAAAAGTTTTTACGGATGGTTCAAAGTCAGACGGTTATGTAGGTTGCGGTATTGTTTTTGATACCGATACATTCAGTTATCGTCTAGATACTTTGCTTTCTGTCCTATCTGCTGAATTACTAGCAATTTTTTATGCTCTTCAGAGGATTTCGCTCTCTTGTGAGAGTAAATTTTGTATCTATACTGACAGCATGAGCTCATTGAAAGTACTATCTAATACTCAAAATCAGATTCATCCGATTGCCTTGGAAATCCTGGGTCTTCTAGGGATTCTACAAAACAGGGGGTTTGAGATACTATTTTGTTGGATTCCGGGTCATGTCGGAATCATTATCAATGAACTCGCGGATAATGCAGCAAAGAGTGCATCTATATTTCTTCAGAGAGACATTCCATTCAGTGATGCGAAAAAGGCAATCCAACGCTATTTTCACTCACTCTGGCAGGAGTCATGGAACAATCAAATAAATAACAAACTACACACCATAAAACCTATTATTTCATTCTGGCCTTGTTTACCAGTGCGAGAGCTAGATGTCAAATTGTCTCGACACCGCATTGGCCACACACGTTTTACTCATAAACATCTTTTATTCGGCGATCGAGCTCCATTCTGCACGAGATGCAAAATTATTTTAACGGTTCATCACCTTTTAGTAGAGTGTTCTGATTTTAATCATCATCGTTTGAGATTTTTTAATGCTTCAACAGTGGACATGCAAATGCTCGTGGGTGTATATCCCCATAACAATCTTTTTAAATTTTTAAAAGCAATTGGTTTTTATCATATTATTTAACATTTTATAATGCTACCACTTTTTTATATCTTGTTCACTGTGTTAAGAGACACTGCCATGCAGTTTTATCTATCAGTTTCTATTTTTACATAAATTTACATAAAAACGCGTTCTACTTATTTTAACCGTATGTCTGGCGCAGTATGGTCAAGTTCGGCTTTTGCGCCAATAAACCTCATAATCCATCCATCCAAAATGCAGTAATTGTAAAGAAGACCATCCCTAATATTCTCGTAAATGCCCTCGATGGATAGAAGAAAAAGAAATACAAACAATCAAAGTGACACAAAATATTCCTTTTGCTGAAGCTCGAAAATTAGTAAAATCTAGAATGCCCACTGTTGGAATGTCTTACTCATCAATGCTCAGCTGTTGCCCACATTGTAAAGCCAATATTGTTCAAAAAGAAACACCATCTAATGTTAATCCAAACCCATTACCAGAAAAATCACCAGTTAAAAATAATAATGAATCCACAAACTCCAAAACAAAAAGTATCCATGGTAGACCCAACTCTCTAAACATCTCTAAAATAGAAGTGGTAAATGCTGTCAGTCAGGAAAATATTCAAAGCAGCCTGGTGAATACCGTCGATAACTTAGCTCCTAACAAAGCATCTCGCATCCCTGCATCAAACAATAAAAAGGTAATGACACCAAAAAAACCCATCTAAGTTTTTTAAAGAGACAAAAGTCATGCGTAAAGCAAGAATGCAGGTTTTTAAAAATAATTTGGGCGAGAAGATAAAAGGTTCTGTGAAAAAACGCATGCTTGCGAAACAAGATCTTTTAAAAGAATCGAAAACTGAAGAGGAAGATGATATAAAAATTCATCCATCTGATGATGATTTTATGTCCACTGACTGGGAGGAGCAGACTTCAAAAACAATTCTTAAAAATAAGACAACAAATGGCAATTAACCTTCTTTCGTGGAATTTTCACGGTGTAAAAGCTCATTTCGATGACATTAAAATGGTTTTAAATCAATATCAGCCCGTTTTTCTCAGCTTACAGGAGACTTATCTCTCTCTTGAAGAGTCTTTCAAATTTAAATATTATGATATTATAAGGAAAGACTATACCCAGGGTGCAAGAGTTTCGGTGGAGTGGCATTTTTGGTTTCACAGGCTTTCCCTTACAAAGAAATCATTCTAAATAGCTGTATCCAAGCAGTTGCAGCGCAAATACATATCGGGTCTCTATTAACAATATGTTGCATATATTTGCCCCGAAATGATAACATATCTCAACGAGAGCTTGATAATCTCATCGATCAGCTTCCTCGACCATTCTTAGCAATGAGTGATTTAAATGCACACAATCCTGTTTGGGGAAGTGCAGATTTTAATTTAAAGGGACAACAAGTTGAGGCTTTGCTTGAAGATCATTATCTTTGTTTGCTTAATAACAAAACCTATACATATTTTCACGTACCTAGCCGCACCTTTCACACTTTGAACTTAATTTTATGTTCTCCATCATTAGCCATAAAATGGAATTTTAGTGTAGCTGATAACCTTTATAACAGTGACCATTTTCCAATTATTGTATCATACAAAGATGATGATTTAACTTATCCTGAAAGAACGAAAAGGCACATCTTTGATAAGGCAAACTGGGATCTTTTCTCACAGATGGATTTCATTTCAGAAGACATTGTTGGAGATGAAAATATTGATGATGTTATTGAAAATATAACTGAAAATTTTTTAGAAGCGGCTGATAAGGCAATACCAGAATCCTCAGGGAAGACATTGGAAACTTTGGTGGAATAGGGAATGCAACATCGCTGATAAAAACAAGCAAAAGCATTGAATACATTTAGGCGATATCCTACAATGAATAATTTTATAACCTTTAGACATGCAAAAGCAAATGTTCGACGAATAAGACGGAGGAGTAAAAGGGACTCATGGATGTTATTTGTAAACTCAATAAGCAACCGAATTAGCTCTATACAACTCGGGGATAAAGTCAGGAAAGTTTCTGGCTGCAATAAAAATAATCTCCCTATGACCTTTCTGACTCTGAATGGTCGTACAATCACAGATATTAAGACAATAGCTGACACTTTGGCTGAAACTTTCTCTAAGGTATCCAGTGATACGGTTTATACCGAAAAACTTATATGTTATAAAAAATGAAGAAAACAATATTTAAAATTTTACCACTCATAATGACGAAGAATATAATTCGATTTCAGTTTTACAGAATTGAAAAGGGCTCTACATTAATCTCGAGCTACCTCACCAGGTCCTGATAACATCCATCTAAACATGATTATTCATTTAAATAAATCATCCTTGTTAAATATTTTACGAGCATATAATAGAATCTGGCAAGAGCATAGATTTCCACTTTCATGGAGAAGAGCATTAATTGTACCAGAAGCTAAACCAGGTGAGGATCCCCAAGATCCAAGTAATTACTGACCTATTTCACTCACCAGTTGTCTGTGCAAAGTTTTGGAAAGGATGGTTAATGCCAGACTGATTAATACACTAGAAACAAAAAATTGGTTATCACCACTCCAAAGAGTTTCCGTCGTGGCAGAAACACTATAGACAACGTTTTAAAATTAGAAACTGCAGTTAGAGAAGCCTTTGTCAGTAAAAAGCACATAGTGTCCATTATGTTTGATATGGAGAAGGCCTATGATAGAGTATGGAGATACGGCATGGGAGATATACATAAAATAGAGGAAATTTACCAATTTTTATACAAAACTTTTTAATGATGAGAAATTTTAGAGTTCGACTAGCTAATGTCTTATCAAACAGTTTTTATCAAGACGGAGGCGTTCCCCAGGGGAGCGTCCTGAGTGTAATTTTATTTATTATAAAAATCAATGATATTAAAAATCTCCCATCAAGTGTGCATGGTTCGTTATTCGTGGATGACTTCCAGATACATTGCTCTGGAGAGCACATGGATTTTATAGAAAAGAAACTTCAAGATGCCATAAATAAAATACACAGTTGGGGAGAAATGAATGGTTTCACAGTATCTCCACAGAAATCAGCTGCAATTCACTTTTGTAAAAGACATGGAATTCACCCAGATCCTAAACTCAAATTGAACCACCAGACAATCCCTTTTGTCACTGATATTAAATTTTTAGGTTTCTTCTTCGACTCTAAACTTACCTTTAAATCTCATATAAACTACCTAGAAAGAAAATGTAAGCTTTCGTTGAATTTATTAAAAATTCTCTGGAGCACATCGTTTGGAGCAGAAGACTCCTGCCTTCTCAAAATATATAGAGCCTTAATTCGATCCAAACTTGATTATGGAAGCATGATATACGGATCTGCAGCGAAATCTACACTGCGGCCCCTTGATACAATACACAATCAAGGTTTACGACTATCAGTGGGTGCTTTTTGAACTACCCCAGTTTTAAGCCTCTATACTTTGTGTCACGAGCCCCCTTTGGAACTCAGACGACAGAGGCTTGCACTCAATCTGTTTTGTAAAATAAAAAGGGATGATGCCCATCCACTACATTATAAAATCATAAATCCAATTTTATGGTCCATTATTCTCATTGAGACCCTCATTTATTCCTACTTTTGGATTTAGAATCGGGAAAATTCTTCGAGATTTAAATATTGATAACTTTCCAGTTCTTAATAAAACCGACGCATTCCCTCCATGGAAAAATACTAATTTAAAATTTATAGATGACTTTAAAATGACAGAAAGCGACAACTCTAAACCTAGTGTATAGGTATATGTTTTATGACCACCGACAACAGTATTCTAGCTATGAACCTGTTTTTACTGACGGATCAAAAGCTAGTAAATGAGTGGGAGCAGCGCTAGTTAACAGAAATAAGATCATTTCTGAGAGGTTGCATGCGTTTTGTTCCGTTTTTACATCTGAAATATATGCAATATATCTGGCCTTAACGAAATTGCCAATTAGTAACTATAAGAAAATTATTTTATACACAGTCTCAAAAAGCGTCATTGAGGCACTAAGAAATATCCCTTAGTTGTCAAATGCGTGGAATTTTACTGTTTGTTAATAGGAAAAGGAATAGATATTTTATTTTGTTGGATTCCTGGACATTCAGGAATTGTGGGTAATGAGAGGGCTGATAAAGCGGCAAAAACTCCAGGACTGACGCGCCAAAGTTTTGTTCCTCTAAGTGATGCTATTCAAACGGTAAAAAATATATTGGAAAAAAATGGCAGAGTATATGGAATGATCAAACTCATAATAAGTTGTTCGAAATTCATTCTTCGGTAAAGTCCTTTAAATTTTATAACTTAAACCGAAAAAAATCCGTTATGTTAAATCGACTCAGAACTGGACACACCAGATTGATTCATGAATATTTACTCAACCTACATGTCCACATTGTCATTGCTCTTTATCCATAAAGCATATACTCCTGAAATGTCCCAGTTTTAACCAATTTAGACGGATCCATTTTGGTAGCAACAATGTAACTTTAAAAGACTAGTTGGGTGAGAACCCAACCAAAATATTTTTTTATTCTTGCAAAATATTAGATTCGAAAAGCAAGTTTGAGTTTTACATTTTGATATCGTTTTTATGCATTGTTTTTTTTTATAATAAAATGAATGTTGGAATAAATCTTGTGTTTGGCGCAGCATGGCCAAAAATGGCTTTTGCGCCAAAAAACCAAATCAAACCTTCTACGAAATTAACCACACGTCGTTAGCACTCCTCTAGTAGCAGACTGGATTTGTCGCATTTTGATACTGCTGAATAGTAATTATTACAAATGAGTGCGCAAAAACTATTTCACCTGCTGCTTTTCAAATGGAGGTAGATTCAGCTCTTGGCATGCGTGCTGGCTTCGGAGACAGTATCGGGGAGTTTTACTCAACGTAACATAATGTCGGGATTCGTAGTTCCGCAGTGTAACAAAATGGTCATGAGCACCTCCACATCATATTTTGGAATAATTACTTTAATTTGTAAGTTTTGGGAAAGATTAAAATTAATTTAACTAGTTTGGACGAGCGCAGTAAAGCTCTAACGTCATGAAATTTGTTATAATTATTAGATTTCAACTTTTAAGATATAATTATTAATTTAAAATAATATTTAGATTATTTATGGGGTAAATAAAACTTTAATAGAATTACTTAAAGCTCGTGCCTGTTTGCTCTGCCTTTTTCTATGGGGAATGCATTAGCTATTTTAAATTATTTATTTTTCGAAAAATTGCAGAAATTTTTTTCACGCGTATCTATCCAAGGCCGAAACGGGAATAATTTTGAGAATTTTAATCCAACCGATTGATGACAGAGTTAGAGCTATCAGCTTTTTACAGCTGGGAAATTAATATATACGTTGTCGATTGCAGTCCTAGGTCTTTTCCTATAGCTGGGCACAGATGGATCATATGTTCGTAACTTAAGTTACGAATCTAGGGTAATTTTTCGAAGAACTTAATTGATGTTCTTTTGAAATATTCCGAAACAGGATCAAACAGGTCGTCATGAATTATTTTCCTTCTGACGTACCAGGGTGCATTAGCTATCTTCCTCAGGTGTTTGTTTTGAAAACTTTGCAACTTCTTAATGTTTCCGGCCCCTCAGGGGCTCACCTACTATAGGTGAGTACGGGTGTCCCAATCCCGAGGTACCCAGGGATCTTTACTCCCTATATGTTTCCACTCCCCTATGCCTTCTGCTGTCTGCGGTTTTTTCCCTTCCCTCGACGGCAAGCGAGGGAGCTCTCCATGAGAAGCTGTCGCCGCTCTGTTTGCTTCTTGCTTCTCATGGACAGCCAAAACTCCACGTGTTTGCCGTGCGTGGCGACCCATTAGAAAGACGGGTGGTGCATTGTGGTCCCCTGTGCATCAATTGGCTGGTACCTCGTCACCTTAGTGGCTAGGTACCAGCTTGATCCAAAGTCTGTTTGGGATCAAGCAAAGGGGTTACTCCTTGGGCTTGGCGTTATGAGTGGTCACTGTCCCCAGGGTAACTCTCAGGTACCAATTAGCACTAGGGTGGATGCCGAGGCTGGGAATGACCAGAGCCGGTGGCTTCCTTCCCTTGTTGGGCTCCGTGGTGGGCTGTGCTGTCGGACCCGAATTCTTTTTTATATCGTATGGGCTCTTCCAAACGTGGTCCCTTCAGTGGACATAAAGTAATCAAATTTTCAAACACCACTTCTTAATATTTTGATACATTTTTTGTCATTAAGCATGCTTCAGAATCACAACAAACTTTCAATTCCGTTTCACCATTCCTTGGCCAAAAAGCTGTCGCAGCTACCGTCGGTGAGGTAATCTCAATAAGAAAAAAGCGTTCTGGTGACTTACTAGTAGAAGTCGATACCAAAAAACAGGCTCAAAATATCCTCAAACTGAAAGCTCTAGCCACCATACCTTTTTCTGTAAGTCCTCACACATCGCTCAACTTCTCCAAAGGTATCATAACTTACGGAGAATTGTATAACGTTCCTCTAGAAGAAATAAGTTCTGAATTAAAGAAGCAAGGGGTGACCAATGTTCGCCAAATTACAATCCGACGAGATGGGCAGCTATTACCGACAAAACATTATATACTCACCTTTCACAGTCCCAAATTACCTTAATCCATATATGCAGGTTACATAAATCTTCCAGTTCGCCAATACATTCTAAATCCATTAAGGTGTTTCCAGTGCCAGCGATTTGGCCATTCGAAGGTTAATTGCCGCGGAGCAGTCACTTGCGCCCGTTGTGCAGAAAAAGGGTATGATAGACAACAGTGCACCGCACAAGAAAAGCGTATTAACTGTGATGGCGGCCATCCCTCTTACTCTCGAACTTGTTCACGCTGGAAACTAGAGAAAGAAATCATTACCATTAAAATAAAAGAAGATTTAACATATCCAGAAGCAAGGCGTAGGGTTGAAAGGCAGACTCCTACTCCTGGAATAAGCTATTCTTCCGTTGTTAAAAAATCCTTTTGCTGAAACTGCTCTTGTGCCAACTGCAAGAAACAAAATTCGGCAAAGCCTCCAGAAAAAACATCTGAATCAGATTCTGATAGCTCAACCAAAAATGCTGCAGATTCTTCTAAACAGGATCCCGATACATATAGAAAAGCCCGTAAGAATAAATCTTAGACCTCACTGACGCTGAAACTCGCGAAACGTGGATTTTCGCAAAAAGATCTTTTCGTAAAATTCAAAAAATCGAATCTACGGAATTCAGTCACTTTGGGATTAGCGAATCAGAATGTAGTCCATAAGGATTTAAACACCATTTTTGGTGACACGCTAACTAACCCTGATTTTAAGCTCCATCCATCTGAGGATGAAGATTCACTTGATATGAGTTGCGAAGATCTAGCAACTCCAACAAATGTACGCCCTCTTTCTTCATCAAAACCTCTTTCAAAATGGGTACCTTCGTCTCCTGGAATTGTCGCAGCATTCACTCCAAACTTTTTGATATCAAGACCATCATCAACCAGTTTCATCCCATTTCTACTGGTGTCCAAGAAACTTTCTTGACACCTCATATTGCCATTAAATTACGGGGATATAACTGTGTTCGGAAAGATGCAGACACAGCATCTAACAGTTCTGGCGGTGTCTGTATCTTCACATCCAATCTGTATCCGAGTACCCCTCTCAATTTGTATACTTCTCTTCTGGCTGTGGCTGTACAAGTTCATGTACAATCTTTGGTCACAGTCTGCTGTATCTATTTATCGCCTAATGATATCATACCTCAACAAGAACTTGATAATTTAGTGGACCAGCTTCCTTCACCCTTTATCCTTATTGGAGATTTCAGCGGCCATAGTAAGTTGTGGGGTTCGGTTAGTATAAATTCTCGTGGGCGGCAGATTGAGCAGTTTATTTCTGGTAACTGTCTCTGCTTGCTCAATAGTGAAGAGAAGACTTACTTCTATGAACCCACACGTACCTTCCATAGTCTTGATCTGGCCATATGCACTCCTACACTCTTGCCATTGATGACATTTTCCGTTGAAAAAGATCTATATAATAGTGACCATTTCCCAGTTATCGTCTCATATGCTGACAGAGGAAATGCAACCACATGCCCTCCTCGTTACATTTTCCAGCGAGCAGACTGGGCTGCATTCATGCAATTGGCACATATCACTCAGGATATGGTCAGTACATCAGATATATCGGAAGCAACATAAAATTTTAGTTAATACACTAATAAATGCCGCAAATATCACCATCCCAAAAAGCTCCCCGCGTCCAAAAAATTTTTGCAGACCATGGTGGAATGAAGCTTGCTGTGACAGTCACAAACAGCAGAAAAAAAATTCGAACAGTTTATAACTAATAACTGTCTCTGTCTGCTCAATAATAAAGATAAAACATACTTACATGAACCCACACGTACTTTCCACAGTATTGACTTGGCCATATGTTTTCCCGACTTACTGCCTTTGTTGAACTTTACTGTCAGTGAAGATCTCTACAACAGTGATCCCTACCCTTTAATAATCTCTCAAGTTGATAGAAGTGGTGCGACCTTATATCGACCACGTTTCCTATTCCAGCGGGCAGATTAGGCTACTTTCACTCAGCCGGCAGAAATTACCGAGACTATGGTTAATACTTACGATATTACAGAGGCAGCGCAAAATGTTATTGATTGCATTATATATGCCGCTAACAACACCATCTCAAAATGTTCCCCACATTTACGAAAATTTCGTCGCCCGTGGTGGAATGAGGCTTGCCGTGACGGTCACAAAGAACAAAAGAAAAGATGGAACATTTTTCGAAGGTACCCTTCAACAGAGAATCTTATTGCTTTTAAATTTGCCAGAGCCATTGCACGGCGGATTCGCCGACAGTGTCAAAGGGAATCATGGATTCACTTCATATCATCAATTACATCCTCTATTTCTAGCAAATTACTTTGGAAGAAGGTGAAGGCTGCCAACGGAATCTATAGAGATTTTTCTTTCCCTGTATTGAAGATAGGAAATGGAATGGTTTCCTCTCCCTTAGAAGTTGCCAATACTCTCGCGGAAGCATTCGCACAAGTTTCCGCTTCTGATTCATACCAGCCCGCATTCGTGGCGACTAAGAATCGAGCGGAACGGAAGAATTTACGTTTTTCCACCCGAAGATCTCTTTCTTACAATTCCGATTTTAGCATGCATGAACTACTATTGGCTTTATCTAAAGTACATGATACTAGCCCCGGACCGGATGGAATTACGTACAATATGCTTCGCCATTTATCTACGACCTCTCTCACTAATCTGCTGCGTTTATTCAATCGTATATGGATTGAACATAGGTTCCCGTCGCAATGGCACGAAGCTATTGTAATACCAATCCTCAAACCCGGGAAAGATTCGTCTAACCCTCTGCATTATAGACCTATTGCGCTCACAAGTTGTCTGTGCAAGAGGCTTGAGCGCATGGTTAATGCCCGTCTTGTATTTGAACTTGAGAGGAAAGAATGCATTCCACAGTTGCAGAGTGGTTTTCGAAAAGGACGTTCAACATATGATAATATCGTCTTACTCGAGACCCAAATACGCAACGCATCTGTTCGCCGAAACCACCTGGTCTCCATCTTCTTTGATGTCGAAAAGGCTTACCACCGTACCTGGCGCTTTGCCATTCTTAAAACACTTTTTAATTTTTGTTTTAAGGGAAATTTACCTATTTTTTTAAAAAAAACTTTTTATCTTTGCGAAAATTTCGTGTTCGGATTGGCAATTGTTATTCAGATTCTTTTATTCAAGCTGAGGGGGTTCCACAAGGAAGCGTCCTTAGTGTAACGCTCTTTTATTATTCATTTTAGTCAAATCCTTAACATTTTACCACCATCTGTCGAGGGCAACCTGTATGTAGATGATCTTCAGATCTCCTGTCAAGGTTGCAATATGCACCTAATAGAGCGCCAGCTGCAAGTTGCAGTTAATAAGATAATAGACTGGTGTGAGGAAAACGGACATACGATTTCAGCCGAAAAAAGTAAATGCGTTCATTTTTGTCGGAATGTGAAATTCATTTGGATCCTTTAATTAACATTAAGGATACCTCAATCCCTGTGGTTGGTGAAATAATGCTTTTGGGAGTAGTGTTTGATCGTGGACTCGTGTAGCATATTTTATATCTGCGGAAGAAGTGTGACAGGTCAATGAACATTCTAAAAGTACTTTCTAAAACCTCTTGGGAAGCAGACCGTACATCTTTGCTTCGAATTTTTGAAGCACTTATTTTATCCCGTATTGATTATGGATGTATGGTATATGGCTCTGCACGGTCCTCCATTTTGAGTAGACTAGATACTATACACCACACCACCCTGAGAATTTGTTCAGGTGCTTTCCGAACCTCACCAGTTGAAAATCTTTACAATGTATGTCACCAACTGCCGCTAAATTTGAGGCGCCAAAAAATATATGTCCAGTATTACCTCCGATCATTATCCGTTCCAAACCATCCCATAGTTTCTATGATGCTTCCCGCTCGGCTTCGGAGATTTTAAGCAGCCCAACCATCTAACATTCTTCCTTTTTGTGAACGAGTAAAATTGCTTCTCGCTGATTCTGACACTAGTGATATGGGTATTCAGTCATTGGATTTATTTTCATTTCCACCTTGGGATATTCCTGAATTTTCCTTCTTAAATCCATTCTATGGGCTCGAAAAGTCTACAACGGCCCCTGTGGTCTTTAAAACACTTTTCGGTTCTCATCACTGTCAGTTTTCATCATATATGCCTATTTTTACAGATGGTTCTAGGTCAGATGATCATGTTGGGTGTTGTATTGTGTTTGGAACACAAACATTCGGCTACAGTCTACATACATGCCTCTCTGTTTTGTCTACCTAATTATTAGCAATTTTCTATCCCTTACAGAAAGTTTCTCAAAGCTCTAAACGCAAATTTTGTGTTTATACTGACAGCATGAGTTCCCTAGAAACTCTTTCCCATTTTCATAGTCGGCTTCATCCCATTGCCTTGGAAATCTTGGATCTTTTGAGGACTCTAAAGAATAGAGACTAGGAATTATTATTCTGTTGGGTCCCAAGTCATGTCGGAATAATCGGAAATGAGCTGGCGGATAACGCTGCTAAAACAGTAACTTTGTTTATGCAGCGTGAAATACCCTTCCTCGACGCGAAGAACCTTTATTCAAGACATATTTATTCGTTATGGCAACAATCATGGAATCAACAGATAAATAATAAATTGCGTAGCATAAAACCAACAATTACATCCTGGCCCTCTCATCCAATGCGTGAGCTCGATGTCAAATTGACTAGACTCCGCATTGGTCATACTCGTATAACTCACAAATATCTTCTATTTGGTGATCGAGCTCCTCTCTGTTCGAGATGCCAAGTGCTTTTAACGATTCGTCATATTTTTAATGAATGTCCTGATTTTAATTTTCATCGTTTACGGTATTTTAACTCCTCATCACTAGACATGCCATCGCTGCTAGGAGAGAATCCTCACAAAAACCTTTTTAAATTTATTAGGGCAATTGTTTTTTATAATTCCATTTAAACTTCATAATTTTAAATTTGTTCAATTTTCCAACGTTTCGTTTTATTTCTAACGTTGACTTTTAATGCTTCTTTTATTCCTATTAAAGTTATTTTTTTTAGGTTGTAGCAGAAAAACCTTTTATCAACTATACGTCTGGCACAGTATAGCCGACAATGGCTCTTGTGCCAATAAAACAAACAACCAACCAACCAGCAGAAAAAAATTATAGAACATCTTTCGAAGGTACCCAACAACTGAGAACTTTGTCGCTTTTGAAAGAGCCAAAGCACTAGCTTGATACATTCGCCGTCGTACTCAGAGGGAATCGTGGATAAAATTTGTATCATCCATTACATATTCTACAGCTAGTAAACATTTATGGAGGAAAGTAAAGGCAGCTAATGGAATTTATAGTGAATCGTTCATCCCTGTATTAAAAACAGGAAGTGAGATACATTCTGCCCCATTAGACGTAGCTAATATTCTAGGAAAAGCATTCGCACAAATTTCCACAATAGATTCTTATAGTCCTGATTTCCTAGCAGTTAAGAATCCCTCGGAACGGTTGCCATTGCGTTTTAATGATCGAAGCACTCACTCATACAACTGTGAATTTAGGATATACGAATTGAAAGCAGCAGTATCCAAGACGCATGATACCAGCCCCGGGCCAGATGGAATCACATATAATATGCTTCGCCATTTGAGTAGAACTTCTGCAGATGATGATCTTCTTTGATGATCTGCAGATCTCGTGCCAAGGTAGTAATATGAATCTCATAGAGCGGCAGTTACAAAATGCAGTCATTAAAGTGGTAATTTGGTGTAACAATAATGGGCATGCAATCTCTCCCCTCTTCGTAGGATTTACGAATCGCGACCTTCCCATATTCTTCCTTTTTGGGAGAGAGTCGAAAGTTTCCTACATGGTTCGGACCTTTATAGTGTTGCCATTATATCATTTGATTTTTATTCCTTTCCCCCATGGGATAACCCGCAATTTTCTTTTCTAAACCCTTTTTTAGGATTCGATAAATCATCAACAATCCTGCTATTTTCCAACAACTTTTTCATCAGCATCGCTGTCAGTATTCTTCTTTTACACCAGTTTTTACAGATGGCTCGAAATCAGACGGACACGTTGGTTGTGCCATTATAACTCCATCTTATACACTGAGCTATCGTTTGCACAACAGTAGCTCTGTGTTTACGGCTGAGTTAGTAGAAATTTTTCGTGCTCTACAAGAAATCTCCTCTTCTACTCAGCTTAATTTCATGATTTATACTGACAGTATGAGTGCTATAGAAACACTTTCTAACTATCAGATTCAGATGCCACAGTTGCTGTCCAGATTTTATTCATATTGAGAATCATACAAAATAGAGGTTTTAAAGTCAATTTTTGCTGGGTTCCGGGGCATGTAGGTATTTACGGCAATGAAAGGGCAGATTTTGCTTCTAAAGCTGCATCAACCTTTCTAACACATTCACTTGCCTATTCTAACGCTAAAAGGACCTTAACTAGTTCGCTCTTTACTAAGTGGCAGCAATCATGAGATCTGCAGACCCATAACAAATTACACCCAATTAAACCGACAATAGGTTTGTGGCCTGTCCACCCTATACGAGAGGTTGATGTCAAATTGGCTCGCCTCCGTATAGGACATAGTCGTTTGACACACAAACAGCAACACCAAAGGGCTCCACATGTCGTGCAGATTTTACCATTAAACACATTTTAATCGAGTGCGCATCTTTTAATTCCTTTCGTTTACACTTTTTTAAATCATCGCCATTAACTTTACAAGACCTGGTGGGTGAAAAATTCCACACAAACGTTTTTAAATTTTTAAGAACCATTGGATTTTATAGTTGTATTTAGCATTTTTTAACTTCTGTTCAGATTCGACAATTCACATCAATTCATTCTAACGTTTGTTTTTCGAATCAGTTTTTCATTTATAAATTCATTAACATTATACATTCTTACACTTTCATTTTTTCCATTTTTGATACATTTGACTTTTACATCTTAATATGTGTGTTTGTATAAATTATTTTTCCCCATCTGCTTGGCGCAGCATAGCCAAACATGGCTCTTGCACCAAAAAAAAAAAAACGAACAACCAACCAACCAATCTTAATGTTTCTGGCAAAGGTGACCCCCTTCCCCAAATTTGGGAAACGTACATTAGAGTTTCTCTTAAAATAGCTTTGTAGAGCAGAAGCTTGCACCTATTTGAGAACTTACTGCATGGAGAAATTAAGCTGTTGAGTTTAACACTCGTAATCGTAGCTTTGGTGCGGCCCGCTTTAATGTGACTGTTAAAGCTTAATTTAGCGTCTAAAATGAATCCTAAGTATCTGCATTCCTTTACAAAGGGGACGGGCTGGTGGAAAATTTGGATTGGGATTAGATCGGGCATTACCAGTTTTTTAGTGAACAGGAGGCACGCGCATTTATTCAGGTTGACTTTTATTTTCCAGCCGATGAGCCGGCACTGAAAAAGGGTCGTGTACTGCTATAACAGTATAGTGACTGTTTTAGGATCCCTGTGCTGTGTGAGGATGGCGGTATCGTCTGCAAACATTGCTAAACGACGATTCCTAACTCTCGGTAGATCGTTACCATAAATGTTAAAAAGCGCTGGAGAGAGCAAACTTCTTTGCGCTCAGGATGGGTCTGGGGGAAGAAGTTGTACTGTTCAAATTATGAAAAGATAGGTAGGAGCGTAAAATCTCGACAAATTGCGTCGAAAATCCAAGTTGCAGGCACTTGAATAAAATCCCTTCATGTCAGAGGCTTTGGCTGTGTATGTTCCGAAGTTTGGTTGTGAGTGATTGACTCATATGTGGAAAATAGTAGGTAGAAATGTTTCAGTATATTTCATTTGTTTCAAAGTGATTATCTTGTGGGGCATTTATCTACTTCTATTCAATTTCAGGGTACTTAGTGGTGGATCACACCAAGCTGGCATGTTTCTCCTCTGCTTGTGATTCGGAAAAAAAAATATTTCGATATGATGAGCCGGAGAAGAAATGAAATTGAGAAGCCATTTGTTTTTAATGCATGTTTCCTCATCTGCAGTGAACCGCACATAAAGCAATTTCAGAGATATTGATAGGAAGGTCTCTCTCCATATTTCTTGAACCATGTCTATCGTTTCGACAGTCCGAATGTTTTCTTTATACTTTAAAGAATCTTTGTTCTCATTTTATCAATTGCTTTGGAATTTGAATTGATTAGTTTTGATACATTCTGCCTAGAATCTCATTTTCTTGCGGGCGCTTGAACGCAATGAGATTGATTGAAACTTAACATAAAATTCTGATTTTCCTCGGGTCTCAAGGATATCAAAACTTTTTATAAAGTTAAAATGCTTTGATATCCATTGATGAAAATCACGTTTCTGTTTTCAGGGGGTTCTTTTTGTAGTAATTTGCATACATACACTTATTTTAAATTTTTCAGGATTTAGTTCTTTTTTTTTTAAGTCAAAAATTTTTGCTCATATTTTAACAAATAAATCTTTCAGTTGAATTTCTTTTAGAACATTTCAATTATGCCCGAATAAATGAACACCTTAGCATCCAATGTCAAATATAACTCAGGCATAATGATTATATTAACTTTTGCGATCATTTCATACGTTAAGGATTCGGAAAAGTTAATATAACCATTAATAAGGATTACATTGACTTTTCCGATTCATTAACATATGAAATGATCGGAAAAGTTATAATTACAACTTGATAGTTGATATTAATAAAAATCATTTTTCGATTGTGGGTTGCGCTTACATAATTGAAATGTTAGAAGAGAAGAGCTTCAACTGAAAGACTTCTTAAAAAAGGACTTGAATAAAATCCATTATTTTATTATAAACATATTTAATTTTTCAAATTATTTATTTTCCGGGGTTCCGAATTTTTAATTCAAGCTGGAAAGCCTGTGGCGTGTGGGAATTTGAGTCAAATGGATTTGTCGACATAAAAGTTCCTTTTCAGGTTTCTGATGCTCTTCAGCCTTCTCCAGACTCATCAGCAAATAGTCCATAAAATTTACATTAAAAAAAAGATTTCAATTAAAAAATTGAATAACATTGCGCGATATTTCTTTTCACAGATGCTCACAAATGAAATCTAAAAGAATGTAAATAACTCTTACAAAAGCTTCACGCTTAATGTGAAATTTCACCCCGATAAAAATGTTAATTTCCCGTTGTGAATAATTTAAGGAAGAATTAAAAGTAAACATTTTTTTAAATGCTTTCAAACTCATTTTCTCATCGACTTGCGTTAAGAAACATTAATGGCTAAGGAATGGAATGTTTTAAAATGAAAGTGCTAAGTGCCTCCGCTCTTCATGAAGAGCCCGACCCCGGAGACCCGATCTCTAGACAATAAAAGCGATTTGTGCGGCAGAAATGATACGTCGCGGGGAAATGAATTAAAAGTTAACAGTGGCATGTTTGAATTTTCTGGATATCATATAAAAGAGTAAAGACTATTTTGTTTTTCTTTGCTCTCTCTCTCTCTCACTCATTTTTTTTTTTTTTTTTTTTTTCGAAATGCGAAAAAAATGATAGTCTCTAAATGCTCTTCAAAGCGGATGCAGTCGCAGTTAACGAAATAATTTTCGAAACTCCAAACAACCGTAAACAGAGACCTTCCCTTTACTCTGCCGCTATCGCCTCTTTTTCGCCGCCTGATGGATGCCCCCCCCCTCCTTGTACTGCAGCAGACGATAACAGTCCCTCCCCCCCCCAGACACCTATACATTCAGGGATGGAGAATTTTCGAATGCCTGGCCTAACAAGCGACCCATTTCGTCTCCGCATTTCATAACGGCGTCGTGCGACGGAAAGCGAGTTTTAATGCGCTTCGCTCTTCTCTCGCTTCAAAGCACGTCAGGACAGACGGACAGTAAATTTTCTTTCAGCGCATATCGCTTGCTGTGAATTTATTTATTTGTTCCTCCTTCTAGTGCTTCGCCGAAGATTTCTTTCTTTCTTTCTTTTTTTTGGCAGAGATCGAATTCTATTTATGGATTTGCGTAAAGTTGGCATAATCAAATGAAATCTCTGATGTAGATCGCAGGATTTCCTGAAAGGAGGGCCAGGGGAGGGGCTACTCTGTCGAAACGCAGAGTTAAGAATGGCCGTTTATAGATGAAGTAGCTGCGATGATAAGCCTGGCGGAAAATTTTGTAATAAATTATTGAAAGAGATCCACACTTCCAGCCTAACATCATAGTATGATAAAGTTTGGGCCTGATGCGTCTGTTTATTGTATTCTTTAAAATTTACCCTTTGTAATTTCTCTTAAAAATACATTTAATATCACGTGTGTATAAATTCATTAAACTGAATATCGAAATATACTGCCGCGAAATAAAGTATTTTCAGGGATTATTAAAAGTAGAAAAAAAATGGTTAGATATGAATTTGGTATCATTGAAAATGCAATTTTTTGAATTATAAACTTGATGTAAAAATGCTTGTAAAATGATCACATGCTCTAACATTTTTGAAGAGAAATGTTAAAATTTCCATTAATTAATTAATTAAAAATCCATTGACAATTTTGAGAATCCAATTTTTTTAGTAAATGCCTTCTACCCAAGGAGTTAACATACGTTAAATTTGGTTATTCAACTGTTTTCTTAGCAGAGCATTTTGAACGACTTTTGCTTCGCCCGTTAAATGACAATTTGCAGGGAACCTGCCAGCCTACGGACATAATCATAAAAATTTAGAAGTAAACATTTAAACCTTATATTAAATAAACGTTCATTTATCAACAGTTTCTCATTATTCAGATATAAGCTTAAGCATACTAAATAAGCATTTCAACTTGCCTTTGTCGAAAGAGAATTATTTCTCTTGGATAAAACGACAAAATAGGCCGATATTTCCAAGGATTATGGGATTTGCTGCCTTTAGTTAGGGTCAGTGTAAAACTTTGGAAATTGCACGTCTCAGCCCTAGATTTTTATTTATTTTAATTTAATCTCTATGCAAGTGTCAAATATAACAAAAAACTGAAATAGCGGAATTTTTAAATGCTAGTCATTTTCAAAGGAATTGCTTTTGGTATTTTGGGTATGATATATATAAAGAATAATATTCTGAAATTTAGATAATACTTAAATCGAATAATTTCGTGTACACGGCGATAGTAAGTCAAATGAAAGCGCAAAATTAAATTATCCTGGATATGTCGCAAGGAAACCAAGACCTTCCAGCGTTGCAGGTCTTCTAGGTAGTCGCTTACTATTTCCATTTCATTCGGCCCTGTATCTTTATTTACTGCCGTTAGCAGGTGGGAAGTATACAAAGAGGTCATAAAATAGCTTTATCTTTGCAGGCATCTATAGGAAATGCTAATGGAAAAAATGAATTCATATTTTATATACGGATTGTAGAGAGCTCGGGGAAATGAATTCAGCAAAATAATTTCAGTATCGAAACTCACTGACAGGCGGAGCTGCTGTTGCGAACAAAATAGGGTAAAGTAAAAAAAAAATTCAAATTTGTACTTCTAAGTTGCTACAAAGCAGACATTTTTCTATTGCTGCGTACTTAAATAACATAAAGGAATTATTCAAATCTGATAATATCTACATTATATTATGTAAAAAAGTTGCGACAGGCACACTATGTAAGAAAATGCTTAAAATTTACCAAGCACTATATAAGAAACAGGCACACTATATAAGAAATGCTTAAAATTATGCGTAAATGCTTTAAAATTTACGAAAAATCTGTGTTTCGACTGTTTTTACAGATTCTACTGAAGTTATCGGACGCATTCATTATTCATTAACTGTATATTGCCCAAATGGCAACAACGCGTGAAACTTCTGTTCATTCTCAGCGCGTTGTTGCATCCTCCCACAACTCAGCGGACTGTTAATTATGTCCGCCAATCTCTGTTGGCGAATTCATAGTGATAAGTTCCGTGTCTAACATTAGACTGTCTTGGTAGCGATTTATTTTGATCATTTCGCTTGAAATTAACTTGTTAATGAAATTAACTTTAAAATCATCGTTGCTCATGATGATTTACTTTGTTGCTAATCAAACCAACAAATAACTTGAGCTAATTAAAAAAGGGCTATCTATTTTCTATTGTCATTGAAAGATATCCGAAATGATTAATTAAAAAAATTGAAGATTGGAGGAAAAAGAAGTGTCGAGAGAACTAAACCAACCTTCAAATGAAAAAGTTTTTAATGAAATTTTAATTACTACCATAAAAAATTGACATTTCGATTAGGAGCAATGTTTGTGAAATGCTATCCACTTCATAATAATATATACTTATATTAAATATACCACACTGCAGAGGAAATTTTACTCAATACTATAAATATTATACTGGATTGTATTCACACACACACACACACACACACACATACACACTGTTACAAACCTGTAATGTTGCTTCCCAGCACGCTAATAACTGCAATGACCGTTTTACGATCAGCTCTGTTGGGTGTTGATCAGGTGCCGCGTTAGTGATCTCAGAGCTTGGTGACAAACTTTGCGCGAATTTGGCGATTTTGGTGACAAAATAGATGTTACTGGAAACTTCGAGAATTTTAGCAAACCATCCAATAGAAACCAAGATACCCCTGATTGGTCCCAAACCTTCTCAACCCGCCTCCCGGGAACTATAAAAGGTCGGAAATCTCAAAGCTGAATGAACAGAGCGCAGAACCAACTCAGCAAAATGCATTATGAGAGAGAACAGCAAAACTGGAGTAGCTACATTGAAAGCCTAGATCCGGTCGAGGGCTCCCTATGGAAGCTTGTCAAAAAATTTAAAAATGACAAATTCAGAATCCCCCCTCTTCTCTCGGAATACACAATAGCCTACAAAGATAAAGAGAAAGCAGAAATATTAGCAGACAGCTTGGCGAATCAATTCAAAAATAACAACCTCTCCCACCCACCTACCGAATACAGTGTCCAAAAGAAGAGCGAAAAATTCAATAAGAAAAAAGCCAAAGTTAATTTAACCCCCTGCTCTCCGGCAGAAATAGCAGAAGCAATCAATAAACTAAATAAGAGAAAAAGCCCAGGATTTGACAATATCAGTAACAATATGCTTAAAATCCTGCCAGTTAAGAGCATTTTCCAAATAACTAAACTAGTAAATAGCATGTTTACTTTCGGATACTACCCGCAAGGCTGGAAACAAGCTGTTATAGTACCAATACACAAGCCAGGCAAGGATCCAAGTAACCCGAAAATTATAGACTAATCAGTCTATTATCATCCCTCAGCAAGGTCGTAGAGGGGATAATCCTAAATAGACTAGAGAAGGCAATAGAAGGTAAATTAATTCCCTACCAATTTGGCTTCAGGTAAGCCCTGTCTACAGTGCAACAACTGACCAGGGTAACAGAGATAGTGCGAGAAGGCCTCAACAACTCGGAGGAAACTGCAGCAGTATTTCTGGACATTGCTAAAGCGTTTGACAGGGTGTTGATCGACGGCCTAATTTATAAATTATTAAAACTCAATATCCCTGATATGCTAGTAAAATTGCTACAATCCTACCTAAATGATCGGAAGTTCCAAATCAGAGTCGGAAAAGAGATATCAACAAATAGAACAACAGAAGCAGGTGTAGTGCAGGGGTCAAAATTAGGACCCATCTGCTTTAACATATTTATTAATGGCATCACCCAAAATGCTGCAACCCGCCTCTGCCTATTCGCCGATGATACTGCAATACTTAGCACTAATAGAAATAGAGAAAACCTTATGGAAGCCCTGAATGAACACCTAATGGACCTAGGAAAATGGTTAATTAAATGGAAAATAAAAATTAATGTTGACAAATGCCAAGCCGTCTTCTTCATTAGGAAAAAGAACCTCCCCCCCCCCCTCCACAGTTATACAGACGTCCCATTAAATGGGAAAATAGCACTAAATATCTAGGTGTTACAATAGACAAAACCCTAACGTTCGGACCCCACATCAAAAATATTGGAGATAAATTTAAAAAAAGCAAAAGCAGCACTGTACCCGCTTCTGGGCCGTAATTCCAAACTCTCATTGAAAAATAAATTACTAATTTACAAGTCACTATTAATGCCGCTCATCAGCTATGCATCCCCAGTCTGGGGGGCAGCAGCTAGAAGTCATGTAAAGAAATTAGAAGCGCTCCAAAATGGGGCGCCCTCAGGGGCTCACCTACTATAGGTGAGTACGGGTGTCCCAATCCCGAGGTACCCAGGGATCTATACTCCCTTCATGCTTACTCTCCTCTACGCCTTCTGCTTTTTGCTTGATCCTTCCATCCCTCGACGGCAAGCGAGGGAGCTCTCCATGAGAAGCGGTCGCCGCTCTGTTTGCTTCTTGCTTCTCGTGGACAGCCAAAAACCCCACGTGTTGGCCGTGCGTGGCAACCCATTAGACGGGTGGTACACTGTGGTCCCCAGTGCATCAATTCGGCTGGTAACCTAACAATTTGGTTAGTTTGCTAGGGATCAAGCGAAAGGGCCATTCTCTGGGGCTTGGCGTTAAGGGTGGTCAACGTTCCTGGAGGTGGCTCTGAGCGTATAGGTCTTGACTAGCACCATGGTAAGTGCCGAGGCTGGAGTTCTCAGAGCCGGTAACTGCCATCCCTTGTAGGGCTCGGTGGTGGGCGGTGCCGTCGGGACCCGAATCTCATGACCTTTTGTGCATGGGTAAAAAAAACAAAGCTCCCTTCAGTGGGCAACAAAATGTTTCTACCTTTACAACAGTACCTAATTTTCCAACCTTTTTCATTATCAAAAGATCATCTGTTACTAATGATACATTTCATTCTGTCTCTCCGTTTCTTGTTGAAAGAGGCATAACTGGCAATATTGGTGAAGTTAAAAGTACTAAAAAACTTCGATCTGGCGATTTGCTGGTCGAAGTACAATCGCGTAAACAGTCTGGACAAATTATGAAACTAAAATCATTGGAAAATATACCAGTTGTTGTTTCTCCACATTCTTCACTGAATTCCTCCAAAGGTGTCATTTCCTGTGGGGAGCTATTCAATGTACCGGTAGATGAAATAACTAATGAGTTGCAAGGACAAGGGGTTAGCCATGTACGGCGTATATCTGTACGGAGAGATGGCCAGCTCCTAAATACCAAACATCTGGTTCTTACCTTTCGTTTCAACAAATTACCTGAGTACATTAAGGCAGGGTACATGCGCCTGTTGGTTCGACCATATATACCGAATCCGCTTCGTTGTTTTAAGTGTCAACGGTTCGGACATTCAAGAACTTCTTGCCGAGGGACACTAACTTGCGCCCGCTGTGCAGAAGTAGGTCACGATAGTTCGGAATGCACATCTAGGGAGAAATGCTTTAATTGTCAAGGTACACATACTTCCTTTTCTCGAAACTGTCCAGCATGGCAGTTAGAAAAAGAAATAATTAGTACAAAAATTAAAAAACAAATTTCATACTCCGAAGCTCGTAAACTTGTAAAATCTCAAACTCCTGTATCTGGTACCAGCTACTCTTCTATGATCAAAAAACCACCTGCAACTGATATTATTCAAGATAAAAGAAACAATATACTTGCTGATAATACTCCCGAATCCGTTATTGTAAAGACATTGCCAGTAGCTCTCAATAGTAGTAATGTTAATCAGCCAACTGGTCATGAACATGAAACGTTTCATGTCCCATCTAATGAAATGTCACAGGACATGAATAAATTTAAAACTGTCACTTATAAGAAAAAATATAAAAAAGATCACAAGCACAGTTCTGAAAATATATCATATTCTAAATTCTGGAAGACTTCACCTCGACAAGTCTCCCAATCTATGCCAGTCTCGAATTTGAGTTCTTCCATTAATTCTAAATCAGCCAATAAAATGGATGAAGCCAAGTCTGAGCTTGAATTAATGACCACAAATAAGTCCAATCATAACACCGACAGCGAAATAGAATCGGATAATGCTATAGAATACAACCCTCATGAAACAATTGATGAAACACCACTTGCTGCGGAACCTTCTAACGATTCCATCACGGATGATAAATCTGTTTTTAAACAAAGTCCCCAAGAATGTCAAGTTAAATGGATTAATCTTAAAAATGTTTGCAGTGAACCTTCAAGTACCCCTATACATAGCAAATACTTGAAGAAACACCGGGTCAAAAGATTGCAATGATTTTTTTTCTTTTCACTTCGTTTTGTAATTTATTGTATCTATTTTAATGTTATAAGAACATGCATTTTCACGTTTTAAATTTCATCGATATTTTAATCTTTTAACATTTTTGGAAAATTTTTCTTTACGGGATGTAATTCACATTTTTATAAATGCTGATACTATTCATTATTGGATGTCTTTCTTTTTATCACGAGAAATTATAAATTTAAACTGACTGAACTGTACGTGACATTTTTAATACCATTTGTTTGGAGCAGTATAGCCATATATGGCTCTTGCGCCATTAAATCTCAAAATACCATACCATACCAAAATGGGGCAGCCAGGCAAATCTCCAACATGCCTTGGTATATCAAGAATAAAAATATCCTCAAAGACCTACGACTTCCCACAATAGAAGAGTATCATAAAAACTTATCTTCCAAGTACTACCAAAAACTAGATTCGAGCACAAACACAGCTCTCCAAGAAATCCCCACTTATGACCCAAGGAGCAACAGGAACAGAAGACGACCAAGAACCCTTCTTATCTAAGAACTCTAGCTAACCAAGAAGAACTTTAGTCTCCCTAGCCACAACCTGAATCACCGCCAATTAGCCAATGTAATTTACTAGGATATGAAAAAGTCAAAATAAGTTAAATACCTCACACTTTTTTTTGTATTACTTATTATCAATCCATCTAAATTAAATAATAGTATTGCATATTAAATTCTTTATTTACTTATACCCTATTTATTATGCTCAACATAAGTTGTTTGTCACTAATCATCATTTCAGCTGAGCGGAAGATGAAAGGCCGCCGAGCCTAGGCGCTTCCAAAGAACCCCCAACATTATTGGCATTGGAATGGTAGTCAGCTGGAGTCGTGAAACGATTCGTTGAGAGGATAACGAAACAACGGCGGAAAAGTCCCGCCTTGTGTGAAGCTCAAACTATTGTTGAACTGAGCTGTGAGTCGAGTCCTGTTGCTTATTGTAGAAACAGCATCGAATCCTGTGAGGAGTAGCCAGTTGTGTAGTAGTGTGTCGACAGTTGAATACAGCTAAAGCGAGGAGACAGTGGATAATTACAACCGTTTGGAGAGACCGTAGAGTGAAGCTACGAAGATCCCCTCTCCTGCTGAATTCTGTCCGGCCGCTTTGTGTGCTGTGGTCGTTATTGCTACCGATTACTACTTGTGGGCTACTATTTCCTCTAGTGTGCTGCTGTTCCTGTGTTCGTCTCCGCTGTATACATTTGTCGTCTTTGTGTTAGTGTCCTCGTGTCGTCGTTGTTTTCTGCTGGAGCCTACTGATTGTTTTCACACCATACACCCACTATATGCAAACCAGGTGAATTTACCGACTTAATAGCGAATTTGAAGTGAAGAATCCGAAACAATATATACTGTGGTACATTTAATATACAGGGTGTTTATTTAGTGTTTGACCCATTTTTATGTTTAATAACTCACAAAATAATGAAGATATAAACAAACTTATGGCATTTATTGATGGAATAACTCATATATTTTCCTTTTCAGGTTTGAATATTTTTACTTTTGTAAATATCGTCTGCGCGTGTGGTTAATTTCAGATAATTTCATTTTCCAGTCTAAATATCTGTACTTTTCTAAATATCGTTTGCTTATTAATTGCATTTTTCTCTCTTTTGTTTGGAGAGTGTCGAACATTGATGACCTAAAAGCCAGAATTACAACAATAGGCTCTGTGGATGCCGACATGCTTGCCGCTACCTGACGTGAAATTGACTATCGACTTGATATTCTCCGTGCGACGAAGGGGGCACACGTGGAAGTTCATTGACAAGGGTCATGAAACTTTTTGAGTCTATTTAACCATTTATGTTTAACTCATTATTTTATGAGTTATTAAACATCAAAATGGGTCCTGGACTAAATAAACACCCTATATTATTATAAGAAGAATTTCACAAGTATTACTCCTAATCGAATCGTCAATTATTTATGGTAGCAATAAAAAATTCATTACAAACTTTACATTTGAAGGTTAGTTCTTAGAATTCTATACGAAAAGTATTTCAAGCTTTTCATTTGATCAATGCAGATTTAAAATTGTTTGAAGGCAAATTTTACTTTCTTCTAGCTATTCAGTTAGTATAAAATTCCCAAAAGATAATAAAAATTTATTTTTAAATGCATTTAATTCAAACTTATTTGGTCTTTGCAAAGACTATTTCTTAGTAGTTTCCCTCACTCTCTCTAAGGTACTAGAGTTTTGAAATTTTATACACTTGCACATTTTTAATGACAATGCACTATTTAAAATAATTCGGTTACGATTCCGAGACTAATTTGTTTGCGGCTGAGAGTTGCTGCACTTTCCGCCATCATTCTCAGATGCAAGAGGCTGTGACGACTTTCTTGAAACCTTTGAAAGTTCCGGTTCGTGATCCAAAGATGGACCGCTCCATCTCATCTACCGCAACATACTCAGTTTTATGTCACTAGAAGCAATTTATACATAACGCAAGCTGTTGAAGAACTTTAAATGTTTCTAGAAAAGTCTCTGCAATAAAAATTTCAAATCTTGAAAATATATATCGATCCTATTCAAATAGGATACACCGTGTAGCTTTTCTTCAAATTGCCATGATTTAAACATGCATAATCTGATCGGGAAATCTGGCTTGAGAGGGAAAATGATGCATGGCCGAAAGTTTTAGGTAGATAGCTCTTTTAAAAGTGGCATTTCATTGATTTCACACTATTCACTCAGCAAGTCCGATTACTTCATTCGCTGCGAGACGGCAGTTTTTATTTTATTCTTGGCGCAGAAGTAAAAGAAGTGGAATACCACTTTCAGATCCCTTCCCGCAGGCAAGAAAGGCATTTTTTTCCTTTTCGAAATGCAATCTTTCCCCGAGACCAGTGCTAATGACTTCCAGATAAGGAAGCCAAATCTCGCTCAAGGACAGCATCATAAATGCAACCGACCTTTGTGTGCAATAATACAGGTCCGAAACTTGATCGAATTTTAGAAGTTTTCAAAGAATTCGATTTACATTAAAAACGGGAATTTGTTGTTAGTGCATTGTGAGAACGATCGCGAACGATTCAATAAAAAAAAATGTATTAGATATAAGTCAGATTAAGAAAGTATGCACAGTTTTAACAATTATGTTCTAATTAATAGGAAAAATTAAATACTAGTTCACTTTTTTTTATTTCAGCTTAATAAATAAGCCATAATACAACTTTTTTTTTTTTAAGAAGAGAATTTTTACTTTGATAGTGATTGAATCCGTTCTTTCAAAAGTTTCATGGTAATGAACCCAGCATTTTTGACTGTTTTGCCGTCATCATTTTGATTCATTCTCATCGCATCCCTTTTTTTAACAACTCGTCTCACTTCATGTGAATTGAAGGAACTTTTTCTTCGTTATCGCTGATTTCATCGTCTTCTGGTAATTCAGGATCATTTCATTCCTCCTGACTTCACAACAAAAAGTCCGTCGCCACCGGTTGCCTTTCAATTTGTACCGTGTTTCTATCGCAACGCAACCGATATCTTGCAGAATTCTAGAGTTAGAAAAACTCAGTAAAACATGCGTGCAGAATCCCTTTCCAAATATCTGCATTGTACAATTTCAATACTTACCGATCTTCCATCGGCCTTCTTTTAAACACTTATTAAGGGAAACTCAAAAGAACGTAGGTCAATGTTGTTCTTTTGTTAACTTATAAGAATCGAAGTATAGGGAATTAAGAAAAATTTCTTTCCTCCACTATCTCGCATACAAATAAAATGGACGTTTTGTGCTTCGCAGTATAAGAAGTAAAACCATTATAGATTACAAAAAAAAAACAAAAAAAACCCTACAACAACAACTACTACTACTTCCTATTTGATACGGACCTACTACTTTGATGACAAGATCTCATTTCATATATATATATATATATATATATATATATATATATATATATATTCAGCAAGAAGTTTCGTTTATGATGCATTACAGAGCCGACCGACAGATAGCCGATTCCTTTTGTCCAACATTTCAAACTGATGATAAAAACCTTTTGCTAAATTGAATCCTTTTAGCTCTTTGACATTTTGGAGTTATTGCACAAGGAGAGCTGAATTTCATCCAAAATTTGACAGAAATGTGCAATTTTGGTTTTGAGATTGCTTCCCGATTTCGCCCGTCTCGTTGGATGCGACTTTGCAATAGGACATTCATAGCCAAATAGATAGACGAATCAACGCAATTCCAAATAAAGAAGTCAACTTAAATTTCTAGGCTCTGTTGTAAACCCTGCGGTTTCGGCACCTAGGGAACCCTAATGATGCTACTGAACTGAATGGCAATTTTACAGCTTTCTGTTGGAACTCAATCGTCTAAAGCTCGGACATACCACAACATTATTTGATGGAACAGCTTTGGCCTATACGCATCAATAAAATAACAACGTCACAACATCGATAATATATAAATCTGACACGTATCCGAATACCTGACGATAATACTTGTATGTGAGTTCTCTAACAGTTTATCTTACTTTCTATTTCATCTGGCTGCTTTCCTTACTTATTATGTTCGCGCACATACGAACGGTCATCCGGGGGGGGGGGGTCGGAATCGGCATCGTACGTACTTAATATAAACGAATCGATCGCAGATGTCATCTCAATGATGATGAAAAGAAAAGGGGAAAAAAGAAACAGAATAAAAAATAATTTTCGAAAATGGAGCAATTATTATTTAACTTTTGAGAAAAAAAAACAATAAAAGAAATTATTCTCTTATCTTAATAGTACTCTTTCAGAGTTTTAAGGTCTTAGTTATTTAATATGAACTTATTTTTTTCACTGTCTATTTTCACGTGGTAAGAATTTCACTTCCACACTATTCTGCCATAAAAACTGCTAATCTTTTTTAAATGAAATGATATTTTTCGTCCCGAAAACTTGGTAAAAACATTCTCATAATTGAAATGACTTTTATTTTTAATGAATCTATGATTATTTTTCTGTGCTGTTTTGAAATAAACGTGGAAAATTCATTTCAATTTCATAAAAAATATTATGAATATTTTTTTTCCCTATAAGATGAGCGAAGGAAGCATTTAATTAAAAGAAATAGACTGAAAGAATCTCACTGAAGAAATGTTCTAATTAAATTTAAAAAAAATCATCTCATTTAAAGTAGGAGAATTAGTTTTGTTTTAGTATTATTTTATATTTTTATTTCATATAATTTGAGCAATTATTTTATTTTAATGTTTAGTATTTGCACAACAGCGAAGAATAATAGATTAAAACTGCAAACTGTTTGCATTTTTCTATTCTGCAACTATTATGTTTTTCTGAGTGTTGATTCTATAAAGGTGAACGCCATTCATCGCGAGCATGCCAGAACCTGGCGAACCTGGATGTAAAAATCACTGAAGCATTGGCACTTCGTCCTTACACACGTTTGACTGCAAGTGTTGGTTTTTCTAATTCATTCTCTAGATTGTGCATTTCAAGTAATCTACACAAAGGTATTACGTGTTTTTTCGCTTCTTTTCCAGTCGACGATACATCACCGCTAACCGTTTCGAGCCAGGTTTTGCCAGAGATATCTCGAAATCCTACCATTCGGAATCGCTAGAATTGCAGTTCCGCTTACACGTAGACACACCCCATATATTTGACTATTTTTATTTATAACAAAATAATATTCTATATTAGCATTTCCGTGATTTCAGAAAGATATTCTCTACAATTTCCATGTTATCCGTAGTTAAATGTTAAGATCAAGCAAAGATACTGAGCAGCAGGCGCATTAAAATGAGATTCTCACATGAGAAACGTATTTTTTGCACAGGGGGGAAAGGGATGAGTTGGGCAGTCTAACTTTGTATCTTGAAATATTTCCAAATTCTAAGGAAGCTGGGTATTTCACTATTGGCCTGCTTGATATCTATCCACATTACACAAGTGTCGATTAGTAAATTCGTTTTGTGAATTGGTTTCACTTTTATAGTTTCCCCTTTTTACACAGCTAATAAAAAAAAATGTTTCCGTGCAATTTTTGTTTAATAAATTGGCTTGTTTTGAAATGACTGATCCATCTTTTAGTCTGTCGGATCAGAACTGCTGAGCATCCCTCATCACATGAGAAGGGCCGCGCCCATTGAATCATTTAGCAAAGAAATTCATGAAGCAATGTTATAGTTAAAAGAATTTCTGTTAATCGAATTTTTCTCTGTATATATATATATATATATATATATATATATGTGTGTGTGTGTGTGTGTGTGTGTGTGTAATTTCTCTCCATCCGTGAGAGGAATCTGCATTGGCAAAGTAAACAATCTGTAATCTAGCCGCCTTGTGATTCCCCTGCTTTCCCAAAATTCCTGTAAGTGCAAGGACCTAGCGTAAGATAATATGACAGATTTCACAAATAAGTATGTTGTAAATTTAACGTGTTGAAAAGTAAAAATGGGTCGACCGCAAGAGATGAAGAGATACTCGCTTAATATGTGTTTATTGCATAGTTATTTGCAAATCAATCTAAAAGAAGCTCTTTAGATTAGCAACAACCTTTACAGTTAAAATTGAATAAAATGAATGATTTCTGAGGGGTGTTGTAGATAAATCGACATACAAACGATGAATGATCTCAGCTTCTACATACAAACAATGATTGAGCAGCAAATCTTTGCTTAAAAGCTATCTGCAGTATTTACTTGTCGAAGCATAGAAAAGGATTCAGGCATTGATTAACGCGTTGCTTTCGAACTGGTAAGTGAAGTCATAGATGAGAGGCGATCTGCAGTTCCTCTAAATGGAGCTATGAAACTCTCCAAAATATTTTCTCTAAGAATGAAGAATGGATAGTCTGGCAGCAGGCAGGCATTGTAAAAACTGACTTTAATTAAAATTTATTAAAAAAAATGACTAAGGTTCAATAAGTTTGTAAAATAATGTATCAAGATCGAAAGAAAAATATTGTTAAAATTCATGCAAAATGTACGGTTTTTATTCCTAACTTTTCTGTTTTGAGGCAACAAAAGTGATATGCCAAGACGCTGTTACGAAACTAAAAATCTTAATTTGCATCATTTTTAGCTTAAACACTAGTGCTTTTTGCCATTTTTTTTTCTCAAATTCCAGGCTCTTAGCTCAAACTTAAGCGCATATTTTTTTGCTGATTAGCATGAACATATGGAACTTTTGAATTATTGTTAGAATTCATTATTTTAAAAATAGATGTTTTTTCCCTTTTATCCTGATTCTCATCCAGCATTTGCAAAGATCCAACAAATAAATCCCTTCGAACTTGAGTGGAGAATCCCCCTCCTGGTTTTCTCGCACATTTTGGCGCCTTTCGTGCTTTGTAATTAGAAGAGAATCAGCGAGAGTGGTTCCCCTCCAAAAACATTTTCGCATACTTTCTAATAAAGATGTTATCCCCCTGAAAAAAATCGTAGACCTTGGGTAAGGCAGGGAACGCCTTTCATGACTTTGAAGTGCAACAGTTATGAAATATTGACAACAGTTATGAGTTATGAACCTATTAGTTTAAATTGAGCGTTTTTATTAAAGCTATTGTGATCCTTGATGCAGTTTTGGGTGATTCATCCCCGGCATGCGTTCAATAATATCCGAAAATCAAATGTGTGTTTTAGTTTCATTTTCCCCAATCGTTTGAAACAAAAATTGGACGCAGAACTACAATTTCAGTCTCAAAATCACATACCCAATTTGATATATTTAAATCATTGCATTTTTGAATTATAGCATTTACATGTGTTTGAAAATTCAGAACGATAGATTGTCAACTCTTTGTTGCATTTGGCTCAACATTTGATAAGTATGTTCAATGTGAGTACCGAATTTTATCTATTTAGCTCTCTTCGTGTCATAGTTATCGTGCTAACTTATATTCGAACAGCTAGACGAAAAGAATTCCTCTTGACGGGTTTTTTCAAAATTTGATAGAAATCTACTACTTAGGTGTAAAGACCGTATACCACATTTCATTCGTCTAGCTCGATGTTGTATGAGCGTATATTAGAAAGTGAAAATAAATGCGTCTTCTAATAGCCGTCTTGTCTTCCGATGGAGTCACTGCGGCTTTAGCAATGAAGCAAGATGACACATTTCTCCTGCCTGGCTCCTATTTTTCGAGCTATTCAGTTCAAATAGATCCTATGAATCGACGCACGGTCGGCTTTTTCGTTTGAAGTTCGTTAGAGGTCTACATTTCTGATGATGAAATATGTTTCATATTTCAACACTTGAGTCATTGCACACGGGCGCGGGTCAATTAAAATTATTACTGAAAATAGAAAATACGCACAACCTTTCAAAATCACTTGAATATAAAGATGGAGGGGAGGGGACTTCTTTTGAGAAAAATTATTTAATGCTTAGTTTCTCTATTCATTAATAATTTCATTTCTCCTCAGAAACTTCATTGCCCTTACCTCCTCCTGATCCGATAATCGAGTTAAAATGCCGGATGAGCGGTTCCGGAATCCTGCCGCTCCCTTAATTCGTAAAACCACTATTTTATGACGGAGAGCGTCGCCATGGTGATGGAGGGCAGAGACGGAGCGGGCAGTTTCCCGCCCACTTTACACCAAATCCCCTCTTCCGGCTGTTCAGAAGGGCGGAATGGAGAGGGGTCTGTAAGTGCGAACGGAATTTTATTTATCAGGCGAAGGAGTGGACTGTTTTTAAAGAAAGGTTTTCAACTGACAGGGATGAAAGTACACGATGGCAGAGTTGGAAAAATACCGAACGCTCCGCATCGTTGGCATGCCCGGACAAGAGATTTAGTACATAGCTCCCATTGTTCTATCATGTTCTGTGTGTTTCAGAGCCGTTGAAAACAGTCGTGGAGTCCGTACTTTTTCGTTATTCACACTCATCGTGATCATGATGAGGTCGCTCTGCATTCTGGGAGTAGTTGAATACTAAGCTTTTATGGCGATTAAACATAGTGGATTATGTTTATGAAATCTGGCGTTTTCCTTTTAAAAAAAAAAAAAAAAAAAAAAAAAAAGGAAAAGAAATACTTAATTTAGAGCTAGGCATATAAAAAAGTGCGTCAAGAACCTAAAAATGAATAAAATAAGTATTATTGTTATATAAATACATATGAAACCTCAAAACCTAAACGCAAGAGAGAGTTAGCAGAAGTTTTCTTTAGTATTATTTTAATACAATAGAAACATTTTGTCTCTAAAAATGGATGACTGAACATAACCTTCGATGACAGATCATCGCTGTTACTCATATGAAATTTCTACTTTTATTTTTTGAGATTCATTTTCACATTCTGACTTAACACCTCAACATGGAATGCTTGGTAAGATGTGATAGCAAAGAAGAGGGGAAACTATCGGTAGGGTGATTCTCCTAAACATTTGACTCTCGTATTTTCAAAGTATCCGAGCGTAAACAAATATTAAAACATTAATACCTACCATTTTCTAAATGTATTGCTGAAAAATATTATTTACTATTCTGTCGTAGTTCTTATAATCGTAACCCAAATTAAATGCAAGAGAAAGCGTCCTGATATAATTAAATGGGTTTATTTATAACTGAGAGAGAAATGAGAATGAGAGACAAATCGAGAGAAGC
>JAPMOR010028638.1:228145-268134 GCA_026543865.1 Argiope aurantia
GGCTTTTATTCCTGAAATATTGATCACAGACATATACTGTAAATTACAATGTTGAGTAAAAAAAGATGCAAAATGTTATGAAATCAATTAAAGTTTTCAGGGGATTAAACTTTAAAAAATGCAAAATTTAAATTTTTATACGGACCCCGTACAAAAAAATTTCCCAAGGTGTAAAATGTGCCGCATACTCTAAAAAGACCATGTACGAAATATCAGCATTGTATCACCAAAGGTCTCAAAGATATGAAACTATAGCCGATTTAAACCACTTTTCGATGCCTGGATATGAGTTCGCAAAGAGAAAAAATCATGTCGGAGGTTCGTGTTTTAGGGGTCATACGCAAATGAACAAAGAAAGTAATGATTGAATAAATAAATAATAATTTTACTATTTATTAGTTCAAAAGTATTAAAAATTTGTATAAATAATAACTTAAAGGAAAGATTACGTAAGATTTTTACAAATTCACTGATTGTGCTATTTTTAAGTTATATTCTGTCATTCATGATATAAATTTTCAAAGTATTTTTCGAGAAGCATAGATTTGAAATTTGTATTTAAAACTAAAGATATGAAGCATATTTTATTTCCTTAAGATGCATTCCTGCGTCGCCTCATCTGCAATGAAGCTGTAAACATGAGCATTTTAATTGTGATTGACCCTTCACCAAATTTTGTTTTAACATATCTTTGAGAATTTTCGTGATAAAATTCTGAAATTTTGTACATGACTTTATTAGAAGATGGGGCACATTTTATTGACTGGGAATTTTTTTGTACGGGGTCCGTATAAAAATATAAATGTTGTATATTTTAAAGTTTAATCCCCTGAAAATTTTAATGGATTTCATAATATTTTGCATTTTTTTTTACGCAACTTTGTAATTTACAGTCTACGATCAATATTTAAGAAATAAAATCCGCTGTCAAGGTTTTTGTGACACCCTGTACATATGCTCCTATGTGCGATATGCTGTGAAGGTATATAAGTTCAATATTACAATCATGACGTGAAACCCAACATTGGATTATGGCCCATTCTACCTATACGAGAGGAAGATGTCAAATTGACCCGCCTCCGTATAGGACATACTCGCTTCACGCACAAGCACCTCATTTTTGGTGAAAGGGTGCCAGTGTGCCAAACATGTCAAGCCGATTTTACTATCAAGCACATTTTAATTGATTGCCCATGTTTTAACTCGTATCGATTAAACTTTTTTAAGTCAATATCATTAACTCTACAGGAATTGGTGGGTGAAAAACATCACCCAAACCTTTTTAAATTTTTAAGAACCATTGGATTTTATATTTACATTTAATACTTTCTTTTGCTGTTCTATCGTCTTTTATTTTTAAATTTTTTCAACAATTTTTTAGTGAAAATCTTTTTTCAAACTTTCATTTGAAATTTTAACTTTTTGAAAGCATTTTATATCATCCCAATTTGCGTTCTTAACTTTATATTAGATTTCATGATGTTTGCTTATTTTTAATCTCGTAGCATTTCATACCATATGCTTGGCGCAGCTTGGTCAAAAATGGCTCTTGCGCCAAAAAAATCCAACCAACCAACCGAGCTTCGAGGCTCTATCATTTCACTTTTCAATGGGTCTAGTTCAATAGGTCTAATGAAATAATCTAGGATTCTCCTTCCTTGTCTTTCAACGACAGAAGAAAATAATGCTTTTAAGCATTTTATGAAACAAGTCAAAAAATTTGAATTTCAGTTCAACAATAAAATTTATTCTTAAAAATAACGCAAAAAATATTCTTGAAAAATTTACAAAATGAGGGAAAATGTTGCTATTCACTATTAATTGGCATCATAAGAAAGACAGTTAATTAAATTTTGAAAAAATGAAAGATAGTTTTTCTTTATTTAAATCGATGAAATCGTTTCGTTTTCCGAAAATATTATTTTTGAGTAAATATTTTAGGAAGTCATCGCAAAAAACCCTAAAATAAGCTTCATTTTATATGTGTGTGCCAAATTTGGTAGCTCAAACGATCTGGCGTGCAGAACTCCAAGACATGCCTAAACTCACATACATACTCACAAACAGGCATGCAGATATGCAAACACACAAACATCTTCATTTTTATTATGAGTAGAAATAGAGATATCGGAATGAGCCCTCATTATGTTATTGATATTTTTGGTTTAACCGTCGAATGGAGATGTTTTATTACTTTCAAAGTTTTATTCACGTATATTTAACCTGTTGCAGTTAATGAATACGTTCTATTTTCACGAAAAGATTGTTTCGTATGATAATTGTGACTGGATCTCGATGTTTGAACCGCAGCCGCAAATGAAATAAGCAAGTACAATCACTCCGATCCGCTGATTCATTCCGTGCCAGTTCCTTCCGGCGATCGGCCGGATCAATGGATCGGCTGAAATTTTCAATAGAAATTTTATGCATCTCGATTTATTTACTTCCTCATCAAAATGTTTTTAAGTTTCAAATTTTGATAATCATATAACTCATACTATTTAAGAAAATTTACACCATTATACTAGACATTTCCCTAATTTTCTACCATCTTCTCTAAAATTTGAACCAGTACAAAAACCAACCAAACATGCTTTTAAAAATACCAGTTCAGAAAATATAATCTATATGTGTATTATCGAATGTCTTTTATCAATTATACAACATTTCAGAGAGTTATTAAATAAAAGTTCACTGGCAAAACATGAAATTGATTCTTACTTTGAAAAAGATTTAAATGACGTAAATAATATTGTTTTATTTGGCTTCAGTCGATAAATCCGTAGTTAAAAAAGATATGAAATATAAATTTTATATAGTACTTCGTCCGTATGAATCAGTAAATCATTCTCGACTTTTTTTAACTTTTAAATCATAAAAAAGTTTCGAATTCTACGATCAATTTTGAACGTGCAATAAAGCTTTGAATATTATTATTTTAAGACAATCACTATTTTCAATATTTTAGGTCAATCTGTCTTGGAATTAATTAACCGGGCGCTGATTGGAGTATGTTCTTCGAATCGTTTAAAATCACGCGTTTTTATAATGTAGAAGCATTCAAAATGCTCATATTTCAGTCAGTTTTAATCACAAAAGAGTGGACTTTTTTTTATTTAAAATGTTATTAAATATGAATCATCAGATCCAGAGGTTTTAAAAAAATATCTAATTCATCCGAACATTCATTGATTCAAACTACATAAAATATACAATTCTTTATTTAATATCAACGATTTTCCTTATTTGATGCATACATCTGTAACTAAAGGTTTAGAAATTAGCCGTTACAGTTAGAGTGTATATCATGTGCATATAAATTGCGATTGCTTTTAATGATATAGATTAATTGAAATAATAAGTTTTTTAAAAAGCCACTGCAAACTTTTTTCGTATTTGCTTTTCTAGAAATTATCGTGCTTCATACTTATTTTATACCAGAAAAGTTAATCTAAATATCCCAAAAGATTACATTTTTCTGGGTTTAGTCTGCAGTGAGAGCTAAATTAATTTTTGTAATGAACTTTTGTCAATCTTATGGCAACACGCTGAAGAAAGCTCATTTTTCTTGTCAACACGTAGCGTGCTCTTGGAGATGAAATCTTATTTTATATACAACATAATGTTGGAAAGTATACTTAAAATATTTTGTAAATTGTTAAAAACAGAAAAGAATTTCTACAACAAGATAATAGGTATCACTGACAAGTTGATTTTTTAAAAATTTAAAATGATGAAAAAAAAAAACAATTTTATGCTGTAATATTTTGTGGTGGAAAACGCCAAACCTTTGCATAACCTTTAATTAATTAAACCATAATGAAAAATTAAAAAAAATCCCTGTGAGTTGGATATTTTCATTCTCCAAAGTATGCACGCACCAAGTTTAGCCGCTCTTGGTCAGTAGATGCAGCGCATTGCTTACACACACTCTCGTCTTTATCGTAAGTGGAGATAAAAATATTTTTAAAATATTAAATGATCGTGCTGCAAATGGCATGAGATCATAACAATGTCATTTTCTGCATATAAATTAAGCTTGCGATACTTTTGTTATTTACACCATTAAAAACTGATTAATGAAATGCATATGTACATCTTTAAAATCCGTGTTCCTATTCATTCGAAATTATAATTTAGATTTTTCGGAGACATTCACTTTATTTTAATTAGACGAAGAAACTAAAACACTTTAAACTGACATTAAATTTTCCTATATTTAATTTTATATGATTCTTAAAGTCGAAGACCAAATAATTCTTGACTATTCAGTTTCCTTCAAAATTCGAAAAAACCCCATAATATAGAAAAGTTCGGTTAGGCTTTTTTTTTTCATTGATTATTTTAATAAGTTGGCATTTTGGAATTTATTATTTTAATTACTTTAACTGACTTAAGCTGATGTTTCCTAAACCGATGTTTCGTGCGATTTTTTAACTGATGTTTCCTTAAAATAGCGCGACTGGAAAAAATCTCTTTGTTCCAAAAAAGTCCTTCGACTGGACAGTTGCTCCGGTACTTGAGGATGCCCTTCCGCTTTGACGTCATCCGCTCTTGCTTCTTAAACGGTTGGGTTCAGTTGTGCATTTTTTGTTGAAAGATATTTATTGGGCTAGAGAGAGAGATAACCAAATACAAACTGAAATGCAAATTAATAAGCGCTCTCCTCCAAAACGGGCGGTGGCGGTGAGGGGGGAGAATCATCGCCAGGCATCTCTCCGCTTTATTGTTGCGACTCTCGTTCCAAGGCAGAAAGAAAAGGGCTTTTCTTTTTTTAATTAAATTGGTAAAAGATTCATATTTGCGCAAGCAATATTTTTTCCATCTGTTGCTGAGCCTGTTTTGTCGGCTTCTTTAAAAGGAGATGCGAACTTTTATTCTTTTCTCTCTCTTTTTTCGTAGATTTATTCCAATCTCACAACAAAAATTCTGGTAACAGATTTTGGCACGCGATACCAAAGAGGGGAATAAGAAAAAGGGAGAAACACCCTTTGTACCGTTTCTTTTCATCCTTTCTAGGGGTACAACAAAATTTTTATACCTAAAAAATTATCGATGGAATTTTTTTCTCCCTCTCGTATCAGGCAAGTTCTTGAGACACAATTTTTTTACAGGAATTTTCCATTCCCGGGTGAAATTTTCTCTTACGATCGGAATTTTTACTGATGACTTGAAATTGAGTGAAATCATTTTTCTTCTATAACAGCTTTCACCTTTGTAAAAATGTTTGATTTCGAAGAAAAATCTTTATTCTGCAAGAGAAAACTGATTGTATCTTATACCCAATTTCTTGTTAAGTAAACATTTCTACATGATTATTTTGGACAGAACAAAGTTGTCCAAATTTCAAATGGATATTGAAGCACTGGACGAAAATCTAAAAATAGTTTTTAAAAAAATTGAAAAATTATTAGAAACTGTATAGTAATAATATTCAGAGATTTTTTTTAAAAAAAAGCAGCTTTACTTTCTAATTATCTCCTTCACCTTCGTAAAATTTTGGATTTTGGTCCAGCCCCGAACGCCAGGATTGCTCAGATTTTTATTTTCAGTGTCTCACTCGTACGAGCTATATACTTCATAGTATTGTAAAGAAAACCCAAGCAAATTATCTGTATTAACTTCACATAGAGTTAATAATGTCCCCAATAGCGTGATCTGATGCAATTTAGCTTGTGATTTTTTTTGGTGATTCATTGGTTACATGCAGTCAATAGGCATGCGCCAGAAAATCGATTATATATATATATATATATATATATATATATATATATATATCGGACGCTGTTTTGCGACTGACTGATAGCGACATACAACAATTTATTCACGAAAAATCAAATAGCAAACTCTATTCATTTAAATCTTTGAGTTATCGCGTTTAAAAGCATGTAGAAGAGCAGAGATATAGACGGTCATTCCTTCGACAGATTTTGTTCAAAATTTGATAACCTGCACTGAAAACTGTGATAAACTCAGTTTGCCTCGTTTTTACGTTTTTAAACTATCGCGTTTTGCATGACTCCGAGATGGTCCACAGTTTCATTCCAGATTTGATGTGGATCCACCTTTTACTTGAGTGAGAAACTTTACAACCCTTCACGTTTTGAAGTGAATGCGTTTATTTATTTTAGCTTCCGAATAGACATCTTCTGACTGACTTTCATTCAAAATTTGATTGAAATTGGCATATTTGGTGTATACCAAATTTCATCTGTTTAATTTAAAGCGTTTCCAGTTATTAGGTTCACAGAAAAACAGACGTAATTCCAAAAAAATTATTTTTTGGACCTTAGGGAGTCTGAAATGTGAAGGTTCCTCAAATGTTCGAATTCGAATTCTTTCGATAACAGCAATACTTTTTATTTTGTATATTTTGTGTACGAAAGAGTGGAAAAGAATAAAAAGCTGTGAAATAATCATTTCATAATTAATAGAAGCACTTGTCAGAGTAGTAGAATAGCATTCCACCCTCCCCCCTTCTTTTTTGCATAGAATGCATGGGCGCAAAGGATGCGTTGTGGCGCATCATCGGCAGAAATTGTTCCTTCTGAGCATTTCTTGCTAGCACATAGCATCTGCTCAACATCGCGTCCATCAGTTGCAATTCATTCACGGCAACGCACAATTAAAGATCTCTCTATTTTCAGCGGTTTCGAATGCATGAGAAACGGGGTCGTCCAAAAATGTACTTCATCTGGGGTTCCAACTGCTATTGGTATTAGCGAATGCGATTTTGAATAATTACAGTTAACATTTTTTTTTTTTGTCAAATTTCTGGGGAAATGCCATTGAGACGCACTTTTCAACGTCATCTCCTCTACTCATTTGCATTTGCTTCTACATCTTTCTAAGAATTTGTGCCTCGAGATGTCGCTTGTGCTCATACATTCTAAGGAGAAAAAAAAAGTTGCTGCATTGAATTATGCTGAAGTTACATTAATAACTGTCCTTTGAATCCCAAAATATTTAGTATATTTTGCAACCGCCTCAACTTATTTTTTGTTTCTTGAGGCTGATACATCGTCACTTGTCAAATAACAAACGCTCGGAAGGAAAGTTCTTCGGAAAATTTTCATGGCTGAATCTAATAATTCTTTTAATAATATAAACTACAAAAAGAGAAAAACCTTAACAATTATAAGAATAAATCGTAACTATTCTGTTTAATTTTGACCACTATAATTGCAATTAACTAATATCATTCGCCAAATAAAGAAATTGAGGAAGTAGCAAGTTCAGCAGAGTGTCATCCTTCACCGGATTTTTAGAAGCCTTCCAAGAGACGTCGGTGCCAGAAACAGGGTTTGGCGATGACTGAGCGTCAGCATCGCAATATATCGTCCAATATATATCGACATTTTTCGATATATATAGTGATTTTATTATTTATTTACTGCTATAGCATCTCCTAACCATTTCAAATAAAAAGAATATTCATTTTATGTAATAAAAATATTCATGTTTTCTTTTCAATAAAACTAATTAGAAAATAATCATGTTAAAACCCCTTAACAAAGTGTGTCAATGTCCGCATTTTACAATTTTTCTATAATATAGTAATTTTTACCTTCTTTACTTTTGATGTAGAAAACGTCATTTCCGTATATTTTTCATAAAAAAAAGAAAAGAAAAGCGACATAATTATGCAATTAAGTAGTTTTAATAAAATTCGAACTAGATATCTGAAATCTTATGTCTCGAAAAATTAATTCTGTATAGGAATTACAAAAATTTCCATTATTATTTTTAAAGCATTACTGGTAGATTTAATTCAAATATTCACTAGAATTTTAACAATAGGCAGATTACATTATGAAAAGGGAAGAGGCTTTCATACAATTTTCTATTTTAAAAATAAAAAATAAACAAAAAATAGTAATTTCAAAACGAGTAAAACATGAATAACAAATATTATGGAGTGTAAGTTCATTTAAACTTTACTACTATTACCTTTAAACTGTGGAGTGGGCGCACGATCTGTGCTATAATGGAGGCTGTTTTGCGTTCACACAGTGTCCGCTTTAATTGTCGAGACGGTTAGGATACACCATCCACTGAAGCAGATACGGTGGGAGGATTAGCAGTTTTCTTGGGGCTTTGGTACTAAGACGGAGGCAAATGAAAGCTTATTTTCCTCTGAAAGCCGAGTATGAGCGCAACAGTATTCCAAATTTCTTGCAGTACATTTCACTAAGATGCAAGTTCCTCTCAATTAAACAGCTTGATTTCGACAAAGCAGCACAGTTGGTGAGCATGAGGTAGAATTTTTTTATTTGCCACGCTAACAGGGGGGGAGGGTAGGGGTATGAATAATAATGTATAATGAAATAACCTTTAAGAAAGCTCCCAAAAATATCTCTTATGCGCAAAGCCTCCAATGATTTTCAAATTTTTCATTAACGTTTGCTCCAGCACCATATCTATATGAAAATCGCTCCAATTTTTATATAAACGATAAATAGCAAAAGTGCTGTCCCGAATAAATTTGCCGAATGCGTAGATGCCGTTTCTTTCTTCATATTTAGGAAATATAAGTGACAAGAGTGGGCAAGAAATGCTGGAAATGTTCAAGTGAAACTTCCTCTCCCCTTTATGTTCTGCTTTAAGAAAGGACCAGGGATAGAAATTCGAAGTATCATTCTTTGGGTATTTTTCCGCATTGTTTGGGTTTTTCTGTCTTACCAAATGATTACCAATGATGATTTTTTTCACGTAATCAAATGATGGTACGCTGATGTCAAAGCTGGAGAGGAGATAAGTCCTTATCTGCGCTTGAAATGTCAATTCCATCTGATACTGAAGAAAGCTGTACTGCTTGACTTTTGCATTCGGTGTCCTGACAGCAAGTGATATTTGATGCTTAATTGATTAAGTCTGTACAATTTCGAAAAAATAAAAAAAATTGAACTATTCTTTGTTATAAAGCAGATGGATCTCTGGTGGCTCGTTATCTTCTTAATCGAATAATAAATGAACGAAGATGTTTCATTTTCAGAACTGCATAATCTGCGTGACGTGCAAGAATTGTCAAGGCTGAAACAACACTCTCTGCTGCAGTCAATAATCACTATTAGGAAGAAAATGATATGCTGTAAAACCAGAACTATTACTGCATTAGTTTAATTAGAATCAGTTTTAATGGTTACAGTATTTTAAAATAAAATAATTGATACTGAAACGGGGCCAAGACTAGTATTTCTGGTATTTAAAAATTTTTTTCTGGTATTCTGGTCTTCCGCCATAATGATGAGATTTGAATGATCAACTGCGCAATTACAAGCTATAGTCATCGTGAAATTTAAAAAAAATGCAGAAAATGTGCGCAATATCGAAATAAAAAATAGTGGCTTTCTTCTTAATAATTTATGATATGCAAGGGCGAACACTTAGTAAATAGTGCTTTATTGCAAAATGTTTCACAATTAAATCGAAGAGTAAGAGGTGTAAGAACTTTGTAAGTTATTAAAGGCAAGGTAAATGCGTCAAACAAAAACTAAATCTTTTTTATTAATGACGCACTTCATTGGCTGTTGCCAGATGTATTTGTTTAAATTCACAATGTCGCTAAATGCGTGGTAAGGCTCATAACTCCTTACCAATGCTATTTCTTCTTCCGTTTTTAATAAATTAATGAATAGAATTGATAAAGCAAATTATTAATAAAAACATTCGAATGAATGAATGAATAAATATAATTTAGTAATGTTTTAATCTTTCAGATGGGTGCACTACACACACAAAATGGGTAGTGACAGGCTTAGTAGACAAAGCATTTTTGTTGGAATTCACAACAATATCACTACAAAAGGAAAATAATGACCGAGGACGTTAAATTATTTTCAGGGGGTCTTAGCAGGATTCTGAGTTGAATAAACAGGGGCAACAGCTTCGAGATAAGGAGCTTTAGCTTAATAGATAGCTTCCGAATTTCGTTTTAAAAAGATTTCCATCAAGTGTAGGAACGAGGAGCATCTGAAGCTGAAGGAATGACAACAGGAACCCAGAGTCACTGAGCTGATAAACGACGTCACCTTTCACTAATTATCGAAAACTTTTGTTTGGAAAAGTTTTGGCACTTGACTATTCTTTTTCTCTTAATTTTTCATAGCGACCCCGTCGACGACAAATAGACATTGAGATAGATGGGTGTCAAGATATTAAGATAAGTGTTGGGCGTATTTTCCATTTTCCGGCTCCATCATATCTGGTATCCCGGGTAGCTGTGCCAAAAATAATTTAATGCACCACCAGGGTTTGGATGTTTCAGCTGTTAACAGAAAAAAATATTTAGAATTACTATCAATTGACAGACAACAGCTCTTGCAATAGAATTTAAACAAATCTGTAGCGATTCCTTGGCAAGTGAAATGAGACAGTTATTCAAAATTCTTAAAGCATCCACTGCCATCGAGTATATGAGCAAGAATATTAATTTCATAAAATTGCGCTGGTTACATTTAACGAAACCTAATTTATCCCAAATGTCACTTCTTAGAACACAACTAGATTTTACATGAACTACTGTTAGTCTCAGATGCATTTTGTGTTCACAACATGCATCGGCAATACTAAAAGATTTTAAATGCCGTATGAAAGATTTTTGAAACGGTACACAAGCTTGACGCAACTCTGAACCTCTTTTTCCTCACTATCACTTATATGCATTTTTTTTTCAAATTTGTTGAGACTTAGTTTAAATGAATTTATCTGACCCTATTTCACGTATAATTTGATCATTCAATAAACAATATTGAATCTTGAAGAAAGAGTGGTCCTCTATTTTAATTTTTTTAACTTTGTTAGACTTGAATTAAAAAAAATCCGTCCTTTGCTTTTAAACAGTTGAAAAATAAGCAATATGTATAGGTTTCATTTTTTTTCAGCGAAAAGTAGTTATTAAACTTTTTTAGCATTGAAAAATCTAAGAGTATTGAAATCACCATAGCTGTGGAACCATATGCTATAGAAAAGCACTATGTTTTTTTCTACATTATTTTTACACTATTTTATATTGAAATCCAAACTATGTTCTTTATGGCATACTTTTCCTCAAAAAAAATTAGTTCTTGTTCCTTCGAAAAATTTAAAAATTGCATGTGTTTGTAAACAGAATTAGACCTCAGGATATGAGAGTTGTCTGTTCTATCTGCCTCGCTTGTGTTAAGCTTATTTTTGTATTAGATTCATTCTTATCTCTGGGAACATAAAGGAATGCGTTAAGTTGCTTCAGTTACTCCAGAGGCTGTTATTTCAAAATAAAAATTTACAAGGTCTAAGCATCTGTGAAACCTGAAAAGAACTTTTATAAAATCCCAAACTCATTCTGAGAAGATCCAAAAGAGTTATCACCATTATGTTTTAGCATTCGAGACAATCCGAACGACCGAGTCACTAAGGAAATTAAAAGGATACGATAGCAGCTATTACGGCACGATTCGAGTTTTCATCTTAAAAATAATACGACTGCTCAATGGAGTGGAAGTAATTCGGCTTAACACCATTATTGAATCCATCAAGAAGAAAGAGAATCAATCAACGTACCAGAGACTTCTTAAAATGAACTCATTCCTGAGAAAAAGCAACTAAAACAATAATTAAAATATTTTCCCCTTTTCCCATCTTGGCTATCAATTTTCCTACCTCTGAGGGAATCTTTCGCAAATTTTAAAAACTATTCTAAATTGAATGTCAGTCATTCTGTATCTTACTTCTTTTATCCGATAAGGAATTCCAAATTAGAAACCTTTTAATTGTTTCCAAACATGCCTAATATTTGCTAACAATTTAACTGCGTTGAATTTTGCCTTTATGTCCTCTATGACTGTCTGAGTAGTGCTTCTATTTCTCTCTAGTAAATAATATTTATGATGAGAAATAAAAAAGAACTTGCCAAGTGTATGGTAAAGTAGTGTTCCAATTCAGATGTGTGCCTGCCATTATCATTATTGGAGCGGGAACGCGAATTGATCGGATGCTGTCAGGCATTGATAAATGGTGTGGGTCGGCCAGGATTCAGCGAGAGCACAATGAATGGCTTTGGGGGGGGATGATGAGGAATTGTACATAATTGGCGAAGCATTCATTCTGGACAACTTGTTGCATTTCGGGATACATTCCATATCCCGAGATATCCATTTGCATGTGTATACATATATATGTGCGTGCGATGTCCTCTATAGTACGGCAGATGTCGAGAAGAGAACCGTAGTCTTTCCTTTTAACCTCGGGTATCTTTCTTTTCTGAATCTTCCAAGATGCTGAAGTGAATTAAATGAATGTGGATTAAATGATTGTAATTAATGTGGGCTTAGATTTTGATGAATAAAGACCTCGAGACCATTTTAAGAATATTTCAGAAAAACAAGAACGACAATGAAAAAAAACATAGAAAAAAATGAATGAATTATTTGACAGTATTTGAAACTTCAGAAAGAATATTCTAAACTAAACTAAAAACAAAATTAATTAAGAATGGAAGGCAAACCCGTTTGGATCTTGAAGAAAAAGGAAGATTCGCAAATGAAATATATAATGAAGTTCTATTTTAATTATTATTTATTTTGTATTTTAGTTTATCGGTCTTTATTTTATTTACTTACTTATTTTCTTTTTTTCTGCTAACCATTCAAGTCCTTCTTCTTTGTCTTCATGTCTATCCCAACAGCACAAGTCTGTATCTCCTTCAAAGAAAGAATGCTCCTTTACTTCTCATTTCAAATTTATATTCTTTGTTAATGGAATTTTTTCCGGCATTGGCACGCATTTATAATAAATAAAATAAAATATTAGCCACTGGATTTTTTATATCTTCGGAACTATGATTTCCAAAAAAATTAGAATTCAATGGTAAGAAATCCCTGTTTCGGTACTTTAAAGAGTCATCGGGAAAAAGTGATTAAGATGCGAAAGAGGAAGCTCTCGTGATATCATCCTGAAATGAGAGGATGAAAAAGTATTTATTATAACCGCATCTGTGTCTCTTCACCGTATTCTGCGATATGAAACATATTTAACCGACGGATGATTATTTGAATTCTGATTAAAAATGAAACTACGATGACAATTGCACTTTCTTATGCTCTCATAATAAATCATCTTTTTAATGCTTTCATAATAAAAAAAATTTCAGTTGCGATAAAATGAGACTTTCCAACTCTTTACTGGTGGATCTGTTTTTCATTTATCAGTAAATAAGATGCATTGTGAAAACATTAACTAAGTGTAATTTTAAAGATATCTTTTCAAGAATTCTTCTTTCTAACTTTAAATCCAGAAAATGGGGAGCAGGGATTTGGCCGATGTGAATACATCAATTCGAAGTAAAAAAAAAATCTACTATTATTAGATATTAATCAATTATTATTTATTATTATCAAATTTATCATTGTTATTAAGATTTTTTTTTTACTTTTTACTTTTTTCGCTTAAAAATTAACTGTTTAATTAACTTTCCTAATTTAGTTTATTATTAGTTTTACCATGACTCTCTATTGGATAGTATATTTATATGCAAAACTTTTACCTAATGGGTTAAAATAAAGAATATTTATTTTAAGACTCAGAAATGGGTTTTTTTATCTGGCATCCTACTAATTACTATATATGTATTTTTAATATTTTGCAAGCATTTTATGTATCTTCTTTACAAAGTTTTAGGCACGCTGCCATCTAATTCATTTTATTGCATTTTACTCAATTTGTATAAAACCTATTCTATTGCAAACTTGTGGTCTATTTTTTAAAACTAAACTCAAATGTTTGTCTTTAATTTGAAGCAGTAAGAGGCTTTTTTGTAGAACGTCTGCACTACAGGTGAGAATATTAAACCGATTGTTTTAAGGTACACCAACCCTGCATATAGAATGAATCTGCAGTGGATTCGAGGCTATAACTATCAAAGGTTTTTTTATTTCTTTTTTTATGCTCCCAAATCAATGCAGCTCATTGCTTTATCAAATGTTAATATGCATTGTCTTTATAATATATTATTACAATAATAAAATATAACTTTAGTAAAAAGCGCTTCAACATTTTGTAGAAACTATAATTGTCTTGCTTCAAATGATTAACCAAAGGATTTTCGTATTATTTTTCTTTCGAAAAAAACTTCATATAACTTTTAAATACATTTTTGAAAAAATCCAGATTTAAAAAATGAATTTAAAGAAAAAAACTGCAGTAAGTTTTGATCTTAAAAGACTGTTCTAGAACTTACATATTTAAAAAAAAATAAGAAGAGGCACTGACCGCCGCGTGGGCAAGGGAGAGCAATTGATTCAAGCTCCGCCCATATCGTGTCTTTTCCTCGGACAGATGGCCGGAATGACAGGAAAATAAGATGCCTTTGTCTGGCTCTTTTTTTATTCCTCCATCTTTTGCGAAACACTTTCTTCGTCAATAATTCGATTTCATCATTTCCCAAATTATAATTATTTCTTGTTTCCTTTTTAGATCACAGACGTGTCGCTATTTAGAATTTGTTCTATCCATTTCTTAGCAGTTACTTAAAACAAAATACTGAAAGTAAGACAAACTGTGGTCTAATTAAAATTAGATATTGGTTTTAATAAATTCAGTGAAATCCTTCGTAACTACCAACATGTTAACTAGAAAAAAGGTGAAAAAAAACCGATACACTTAACATTTTTGATTTTAAAAATGGAATGATTAGTAGTGAGGAAATGTGACTGTCACTTTCATTTAACAGCAACGAAATAAACACTCATATTGGTTAATTAATCACCAAAAAAAACTCGTCAAAGATCGCACGATAAATTCAGTCAAATGCCAAACTCACGCCAAAGTTAATAGCTCCTAATTATTGTACGCCGGTGCCATGCAAGGCGGTCTCTGGGATAACATCTGTATTAGAGGGTATGCGAGATAGCTTTAGGGAAACCACTCCCATTGGTTCTCTCCTTCTGAACTCTAGCTGTGGGCCAAAATTTTCTTTTTTAACATTCGCCTCAGTTGTGCGTTATTGCTCTTCTACAGCTTTTCAAAAGATTTTTTTTATGCATTTCTTCCTGTGTACAGATGACTGTACACAAATCTGTATATAGTCTCTCTTGAACAGTTTCCCGCCTGCTGTTGCTGCTCCCTTTTCAATGTCGATTTCTTCCGTTTTCGTAGGTTTTGGTTTGCATTCTTTCCGCACTTCGAAGACTCGATTCGATTCCTTACGGGGCGAAGGTGATCCTGTCTCTAGTTTAACTGATTTAATTTAAAAACCCGATTTTAAAATTCTGCTAAACGAACAAAACATTGCCAAAAATATACATTGCAAAATAAAACACAAGAGGGCAGTGAGTAAACAAATAAACAAACTAATGTAAAAAAGTAATAAATTAAAATACGGAAACATAATATATTATCTTTTATGATGACAATCATTACGAAAACGAACCTTTGTCTCCAGTATCATGAATATTAATTAACAACAAAACCTCGCAGATATTTGCAGAAGAGAAAAGTACTTCAAGATTTAATTTTTAAAAAAGATATTAAACTGAGTAAACTTACAAAGTAATTTCAATTGACGCTATTAGAAAGGAAAAGTTTTAGACTTTAATATAAAAGTTCTCATTCTTTTCCAATGGGAATACAGGTTTAATAAATGCTGCAAAAAATGAACACACAAAATGATCGAATTTAGCACTTAGTATCGTATAAATGAAATAAAAATTGTTGCGAATTTTCAAATAAGAGCAGGTTCTAAGAGATGAAATACAATTGAATTCTGCATAAAAGAATTACTTAAAGGCAATTTTATTATTCAAGTTTTTACCACATTTGTTCCGGATATCAGAGGATGGAAATGCGAATATTCTGACATCGAACTTCCAATTTAGAAATTTATGACCTTCTATCCCAAGTTTTGTCGGGAAAAGAAATTTTATTATAATAGAAATGGCTGAACATTACGAAAAGAAAATATATGAGATATAGAAACATACTTTAAAATGAATAAGGACTAATAGTTCGACTTAGTAACAGAAAATAGAACCGCCTTTTCAAGTAGACCATTCAATCTGCAATTCATCTTCATTTTTCCTCCTATTTACGCTGCCTAAAAAATCTAATGAGCGCTAGGATCTGGTAGTATCACTTTCATCTAACTCTCGGCAAATGTTAACTATCAGGAACCATTAGGATTAAGTCGAATGGATGTTCTTCTAGCCTGTCGCATACATCTGACCCCCATCGACATCATCAGTCCTTCAGAGGAGCGAATAATGGTCGCAAATTGTCCTTGTTACTTTATACACACATTTCTAGGACTATGCGCATTTTCAGTGAAGACTAAATTATTTAAGGAATGCATGAAAGTATCGCAGCGGTTCATTCATTAGATTTTGCACATATAATAAGGATTGTTTTTAAATGGATAAGAAATAATGGATGTAAATAATTTACAATATAATTTACTTCAGTGCCTTTAAGCAAAGACGAGATGAATTCAGAGCTCATTTAGGCTTTGTTTTCATAAAAGAATATATCCCAATTCAGATCAAAAATTTACAATTCAGTAACTTTTATTTTGATGAATATAATTCTAAAAATTAACTGTGAGTGATTGGGCGTGGAATTGTAAAGCCGTGGCATCTGATCATCTTATTATTTACATTAATGATAGCACAAAAAGTTCCAAAAATAAAGAAGAATGGCGAAAGGAATTTTCTATCGTGTCAATAGTATTCACTTTCTGTAGCTCGGCATTAAGGAGTCCTGAAAGATGTTGAATTTCAGTGAATCGACGGGCTTCATCGATGCAACTGTGAAATATGTCGTTCAATTGAAACGTCATCTCTTAGTATGCTGAAATGTAGTGTGGTGCAGCCATTCAGCAGCAGTGAGAAGCGCTCGCAAGCGTCTCCCGCCGAACCGTGGCTACGGTCAGGAATTCCTCTGCTGAAAGTGTTGTGTGCACTTTCAAAGAAAGATATGTTGACATTTGGAAGCATCACGTTTTTCTCATTTTTAAGTGATTTTAATGGAGGTTGATAATTTTTTAGAATTTAATTTTATATTAAAATTATTTCGTGTGTCCAGTTTTATCGGGGTCCAACATCTCATTTCTAAGCCGCTAGAGATTCATATATAGTTGAAAAAAATGCTACAAATGACAGGAATAATTACAATTTTTTTTTACTGCTTGAATCGATGAATAGCATATTTATTAAAAAATGACGAAATCTGGCTTTTTAAGCTGTGCCCAGTCTTATTAAACATACTTAATAAAATATTTTTAACGCTGCAACATTTTAAACAATAATAATAATAAATTCATTTTTCTGTAACTAAAACTGAACGATTTATAAAACTCTGAAAATCGCTGTTTTAGATGAATTTTATAGATAAATGGGGGCTTCCGAAAGAGATCTTAAGGGATAATTTACAAATTAAAATGATGCATCATTGTGTTACTTTTCGAATGGTTCATTAAAATAAATTTTAACGGTCCCTATTTAGAGAAAATAGTTATAACTCGATACATTTTTGTCATAAAACAATAGGATTTTGTTTTATCTATATTACAGTATCTACAGTTATTCACTATATATGATGGATCGGATCAAGAGACTGTATAAAAAGAATATGTCATTTTTTCAGAAATACATTTATTAACTCAAACAGACTAAAATATAATTTTTCCATTCTATGAAACATTTTAGCAACTGAAAATGCGTGTATATTTCTAAAGGTTTAAAATTTAGTTATAAGTCAGTCATGTTGTACATTAAAACGTAACATATTCAGCTAATTTTAGTTTTGTTAATTTAGTTGGCAAGTCTCAAATTTTAAGCAAGTTTTATGGTTTTTCTTGAAAATGCTAATATTTCGCTATCAAAATATGTAAAGGCAAAAATATTAGATTATTAAGTGATTTCTTTCTGACATTTTGAATTGTTATTATATAATTTTTTTAAAAAAAAAGTGAGAATACATATATGGAAAAAAAATGCATTTAACTGTCATTCATTTTCCTTCAAGCTGCTGATTTATGATAAATTCGTGTTATCGAGTGGAAAGAAAGAGAATTTATCTGATTTTGTGTTGTTCTGAAATCGGTCTATTTATTTTGCTTTAATTGTGCCTTTTTGAAGATAATAAGAAACTGTCGCAAGAAGCCCATACTGACATTAAATGTAGCAAAAAAGGTAAATCTCATCAATAAATTGCCAAAATTATCGATGGAAGTTGCATGCGTGTCCAGAAAATAATTAGAAAATACCAAAGAGAGGAATTATTTCGTTGCAAAAGTGGAAGAAGAAGGAAAAAAAATCTGAAAAAAGAAATCAAGTCGGATCACAAAGTAAGTGCCACGAAACTGACCAAAAAATGAAACATTGTTTTAAAAACCTTCTACCCAGCACTGAAATATGGAATTCATTGCTGAAATTATGGATGTATTTAGATATATTAAAGAATAGCTAAAGGAAAATTACTTTTAATTCAGTATTAGAATGATAGTTATTAGAAAAATAAAATGAAATTTATGAATAAAAAGTGGGATGTTATATCAATTTGCGGTCACTATAAATTGTCGGTTGTTTTCTAAAGTCTTTGAAAAACCATGCCAAAATTATAAAACACCCAAGTTTTTCTTCTTTTTTTCGTATTTCTATTTAAAGTATTGAAAAATCTTTTATGTATGGAACAATACAGAAATGGAGAAACCTTATGACAAGAGATGTCCGCAGACAGTTTTTTTTTTTTTTTTTTTGGAATGTCTAGGCAAATTGTCTATTATAGATAACATCAATGATCTGCATTATATAATGATTTTGGGAGACGGCATGGAATTTATTACCTACTATAAAACTGGCCAATTGATAAAACTGAAAAATAAATTTGCCTTTCCATTTAAAATTGAAGCTGTCTATTTTGATTCGTAGGGGTTTTTTCGGATCACGAATTGTTTGAAGTTCAAGAAATCTGGTTGTTTTGCTTGGATGTAAAAAGTGAATGATTTTTAATAGAATCTTAGACCTTTATTTATTGATTTATTAATTTGTAAATGAATAGGATGCGATTAAATTCACCAGGGCTAATATCCTGTGTGATGCGGAAGTTTGAAAAGGGAGACGGATGCCAGATTAGGTTTTAGCCTCGTCATCTGATAGTTGTTCAAAATTTCAAGATTTCTTAATAAATAACCCACTTGTTGCTTAAAAAGCGAACTTTAATGCAAATAAGAGATTATTTATTCATCGTTCATTGATTGAATCCGATTATACATGACATTGAGAATTGCCAATTTTATATCTTTTGTCTCTTTGTCTATAGCTATTGATTTAAATATACTTTAACTATTATAAAGTGACTAGACGTTCTTCCTTAATTGGAATGGATAATACCCATGCCTCTCTCCTTATCCCACATAGAAAAGATGCCCCGAATTCGAGTCAATTGCTCAAAATTTCATTTAAACGTGCCTAACTTGTTTTAAAGAATGTATAAAAAATAATTAAATAAAATTATTTCCTTTTCCCAATTGATTTTTAAAATTTCCCTCCCGAATTCCTGCTCCTTGCAAAAAGTGACCACTCTTCAATAGGAGAGTTGTTTCAGTTTAATGATACCTTTCGTCTCATTCAGAAGCGACATCGTCATTTTGCCAAGGAAGCGGCCAGTTTCTTACCTTTTTTATCTTTTGTGACTTAGAGGAGGCGAAGGTAAGAATATTTCAGTGATCAGAAGACGAAGACATGGACGAGATAATAAGAACGGAATAAAATTCCACAGAAAGGAATGCTTATTTTTCTAGTTTTAACAGTGTATAAAGTAACGGTTCAGAATACTTTTAGAATCTGGTTTTTGACTCTTTGTTCCCTATTTTTTCCCACTTCCCTTCCTTCCACACATAATATGTCCCGCGATCAGGGAGGATATACTATGTATGGAAGTTTTCGATACTCGGATGAAAAGGATACCTTACATACCAAAATTTAACTATGTTGGATTACTGATAATATCGCACGCCTTTTCAGTTGAACCCTCTTCGTTTGGAAAGCGGAATCGCTTGTTCGCCCGGAACTATCATTAGTTTTTCTTCTTGACTGCACTCTGGATAGTGAACCATGTTAATGGAGGTTAAATTGAACCATGTTAATGGAGGTTAAATGGAGGATAAATTGCTCAGACACTCCGAATCATCCGTGAAAGTAACGAATTTATTCCAATTTGGAATGAGGTATGTTGTAATTCCGATTTTTTTTAACATCTAATGTAAATGGCGGGTATTTAAAAATTTCTTAAAAATTTAAATTTAAAAAACGCTTGAATCCTCCCTTCCTCCCTCAATCTTCGCTGGGGGGGGGGAAAACCCGAATTCGTTCTAATTTTATGGGCAAGGCCAAATTATTTGGATAATTATTCTTATCTAATACCTTGCCATCAAAATCTCCAGTCAAAGTGACTAGCCAAACAGCAATTTTGACTTGTCAACAGCTCTGTTAACCTGGGAGAAGTGAAATTTGGGGCTTCACCTCGAATGATTCTTCACCGTTAGCATTTGAACCCGGGGCGGCATCATTTCGCCTCGATCTGGAGTTGTGCCAAAAGGCTTTTCTGGACGAACTCCAGGGGATGAATGCGAATCAGGTGAAAGGAAAGACGACGGAAATTAAAATAAATCTTTTCGCATACTTATAGCATTTGGGATTCAAATTTGCGCATCACTCGAAATCGCTTCAAATGACTTTAACCAAATTTTGTTCTTTTCCCTCGTAATATCTCAAGAACTGAGGGGCAGTTCTGAATTTCTCGAAGGCGTATTGATCAGTTCCGTATTCTAAAGCGGAATTCGATGGATGATCATCCGTATTGAAGCTTTCAATCCACACCAAAGGGAGGGTGTTCGATCCTCTTCCGAAGATTTAATGTTCATCAAGTTCACGAACACGGAGATTATAGATAGTCTGGTTTCCTCCTTCTCATTTCTAATACCTTACGAACAGGCCACAGATACCCGAGAACAGATTAAAATCTTCCCAATTTTACTTTGATAAAATAGGAGTGAAAAAAGACTTCGTAAGTCTCTAGAAGAATGGCTATATCACAGTCTTCAATTTGAGTACGTATTCAAAGAGAAGTTCCGCAAGATGGTGCCATTCGCATGCTAAAATGTCATGTAATATGTAACATTATTGAAATGAAATTCGAGGTAATGAGGTCTGGTAGCACAACTGTTAGATGTTGCTCATGGAGTAAGAACAGATTAACGATCCTACTTAAACTGGGACGATGATCAAAATACAACAAGAAACATTTCTGGATAATCTTAATCAGCATTTAAAAAAAGGAAAATTGTATTGAAAATGATGAATGACTTCACTTCTGTTTATCTAGAATGACGCGAATCCCTGGAAATTTTTGAATTTATGCGCAGATCCTTCTGGAAAGAATTTACTTTTCACTAAATTTATCTTATGAATATTATTTAAGTAAAATAAAATTTTCTCTTTTCAGAGTCACCTTTATTTCGCAGAAGTATGAATAAAATGAAAAACCATTGGCACTATTTCTGATTATTTGAATTTCTCATTAACAGTTTACTGAAATAAATGTAAACTACGATATTTTATTTGCTTACAAGGCATGGAATTAGAATATGTTTATCAAAAAAGAACATTTTTTTTATAGATGATATAATTTTTTGTTGATAATTGACTTTTTAAATATAGAATAATAATGTTTTTAGCCCTTGCTGCAATTTAAAAAAATATATATCCCCTTAATTTTATTTATATAGAAATTCATATATCTCGAATATAAAAATTCATAAGTTCATTAATTTCAATCAAGGAAAAAGACAACACAAATGAAGAACACGGACTAGCTCATGAATTTTTAGTTTTGCAAGAAAATTTTCCGCCTCAGAAAGTCACCTTAAAAATAAATAAATAAAAAGATTTTTAGAAACTTATCAAACTGATACCTGAAGCTCGAAAAAAGCTCCTTCGGAAGAAAGATCCATTCGTACATTTAATTAAACTTTTAATTAATTTTTATAGAGAGTTATAAATGTTATTACAAAAAATTCCGATAGAATAATTTCTTCGAGTTTTTATTTTTGCAATTTTGAATAATTGATATCATATAACTTTAAGAACTATACTTGCACTTATTTTTAAAGGTAGTATTATTTTTATTGTTTTAATAGATTGTATATTTTTTTCTTATTTTGATTCGAATTTTCAAAGGGAGCATAATTTTTGTTGTTTTTATGGATTGGATATTTTTTTCTTATTTTAATTCGACATTTCCGGTGGATTTTGGGCTTCCACTTTTCTTCATTCCCCTCAATTTTTATAATTTTGCTCCTCGTTAAATAGACGAATCCTTCTTGCGGAAAATCACTAAGAATGCGAATTATTTTTATGTGCGTATGTTATTTTGTAAAAAGGACTTGATATGAATTTGTAAAAATATTTCAAAGTGGTTTTGTCGTTTGATGGACATTTGATTGTACGTGCTTCTGCTTCAAATTTAATTCTAAGAGCAAATCTAGTTACTTTTATACATTGGTGATCGTTGCAATTGGCGTTTTATTGTCACGCCTATTTGTTTTTTCGAATCCATGAGTTAAATTCTCAAAATTATTTGAAGTTTATTTAATGTCTTTTTATAATGAATCAATTGTAGCAGCTAAAAATTAAATAAAATGCCTTTGAGATTAAATCGAGAGGCAATTTAAATATGACTTAGAAATTTGATATTCCTGATTTAGTAAATCTTATCATTACTCCAAAATTTTATATGAATATTAAAAACATTTCCCAGGAAATGTCCAAAGCCAGCTTAAGGATTCTTCCCAAGACGTGCTTTGTGTGAATGCTTTGAGAAGAGAACCGAATCTATTTTACAAAACCTCCTGTCAAATCAAAACCTAAATTAGCGATCTAATAGTAATGAATCAATATGAAATCCAAGCATTCATGAGCTCCCATAAATGTGAATTGAAGACATATGGACAATGCTTTAAACTATTTGATCCGAAATTAAACTCAACTTTACATTTCTGGCTATAAAATCTTACCCCAAATGTCATACAATATAACAAAATAAATAAATACAAATAAAAAACTACACCAGATGTTTTTGAGTGATTGTCTTCCTATGTTTAAAAAGATTTCTTATCGGACAGATTTCATCTAAAATTTCATATAATTTTTTGGTAGGAAGACTGTGTGTCCAATTTTATCCCTCTATCTAAGCGTATATTCGAATTCTCACGACCTCAATTTCAGAGAGGTCGAAATGGAATGTATGTCCAAATGTTAACAAAAATTTGCAAATTTTTCGCAAAGACTGCATATCAAATTTCGTCATTCTAGCTCAAAGCATTTTTGATTTATAGCATTCGCAGACAGATTTAAGTGAACAGATCTCTTTTCTGAACTCGGAGAAGTACAAAAAATGGGTGATTCATCCGAAAGGTGTGCTCAGATTTTTCCTTTATTGAAATAATTTCTCGTCTACGAGGAGGCAAAAGTATGAATGATGGACATCGAAACATTACCTCTTGAGAAAATAATCAATCAATAGAGCTCACTTGTCTTCAGACTTGTCTGTTTTCTTATAAAATCATTTCAACCGCAAGAAGAAGGATTATTTATATGAGTGCGCTTATACAAAGAATTCCCATTTAGCAAATCGATCTTCAAACAATATACAGTGACTCCCAAAATTGAGTATACACTGCACTCTTTATTCTTTAATTTTATTCTTTTTGATCTTAACATTCCTATTTACGGCTAATATTTATCAGAACGACAAAATATACATTAACAAAAGTATTTGGCTAAAAAACAAAACGGAAAAATCAATAATATTTTTATTACAGTCATTTTTATGTCAAAGTTACAAATTCCAAAGTCGCAAAATTGAGTGTACACCTTATAAAATATGCGACATGACTACTATTATTTATTTTCAAATCAATAAGTAAAATAGTTTTGTTACTTTAATTAGCAATCATCTATTTCCAAGCGAAAACAAACGTTTTGGTTATTATAATGAGCCCCAGAAATGAAACAAATGCTGAAATTCGGAAACTTGTTATTCGATTGTCTGAAGATGGCAAATCTCTACTAGAAATTGCAAGGGAAATTCAATGCAGTCATGGATGCGTACAAAACATTATCCAGAAGTATAAAATGTATAGCCAAATTGTTAATAGACCTGGAAGAGGAAGAAAAGAAATCCTCAGTGTCACGAGCAAGAGAAGAGTTATTCGACAGGTAGAAAACAATCCTAAGGCGAGTGCTACAAAAATTGCCACATCTACTTCAAGAACGTTTGGAAAGTGTGTTTCTGCAGAAACAATTCGAAGAGTAATCTGGAAAGCAAATTATAATGGTCAACATAGCCAGAACAAAACCATTCATTTCCAAAGTGAATGGAGAGAAAAGAATTTCATTTGCTAAAAGTCATATTTCAAAACCTCCGGACTTCTGGAATCAAATAATATTCAGTGAAGAAAGTAAGTTCAATGTTTTTGGTAGTGATGGTCGACGTTATGTTTGGAGAAAGCCCAATTCTGAACTTCTTCCTAAAAACACCAATGCTTCTGTCAAGCATGGAGGGGGTTCACTTCTTGTATAGGGCTGTGTGTTTGCAAAAGGAGTGGTAAATTTAGTTTTCATTGATGGACAAAATCAAATATTTGGATATATTAAAGAACCATTTAAAACAAAGTGCCCAGAAATTGGATTTAGGGTCAAGTTTTCTGTTTCAACAAGATAATGACCCGAAGCATACAGCTAAAATAGTTAAGTTATAATAGTTGTATAATTGTAAATTGCAGTTGCACACCCCTCCTCAATCTCCAGATCTCAATGTGATTGAAAATTTGTGGGCACAATTAGGAAAATTAGTTCAAAAACCCAATATTAGGGGCAAAGAAAACTTAAAAAGAGTACTACAAGAAGAATGGTCGAAAATATCCGGCGAAACAACTCAAACTCTTGTCAACTCAGTGCCACACTGTTTATAAGCTGTTCTAAATGCAAAAGGATATGCAACAAAATATTAATTTATATTTTTCTCTTTTTGTTGACAGATTTTGCTAGATGTGTACTCAATTTTTTGACTTTGGAATTTGTAACTTTGACATAAAAATGACTGTAATAAAAATATTATTGATTCCTTCGTTTTGTTTTTTAGCCTAACATTTTTATTAATGTATATTTTGTCGTTCTTATAAATACTAGCCATAAATAGGAATGTTAAGATCAAAAAGAATAAAATTAAAGAAGAAAGAGTATAGTGTATACTCAATTTTGGGAGCCACTGTAAGTTGGTTTCGAAACATCAAAAGTCTCTTCTCAAGATCAGGAAATAGTTTTATATGACTAAAAAGATACGCGGTCAGTTTACAAGGAGATTTCCTTGTTCCTCTTTCGTATCCTTTAGATGCTCATTGTAGGGTGTTGGTACGAGTTGCTTATGAAAAGTGATAAATTCTAACGTCATTTTGAATCAACAACCCATTTCCATATGTTCTAATCACATAGAACTAGATAAAATTTAATAATATGTTAGAAACGTTTTTATGTTAGATTGTAATGCGATTTTTTCCGCTTATTTTCTCTCACGTGCATAATTTTATATTGTATGATTTAATTTTTTTGTCTTGTTTTGCTTTGTGTTTTTTATTGTTTTGTGTATAAAGATTCTGTCGCTTTGTAATAAGTTCCTTACGTTAGAAAACATGAATATTTTTTTTTAAAAATAAACATACAACAAATTTTCAAAAAATGCTTTTATATATAAAAACTAAAAAGGAAACATACCTTTAAATCAAAATTCAGGCGATTAAAAGAAAAATTGTAAAAGCTTGAAGTGCAGATAGAAAATAAAAATCGGAACTATCATTCTAATGTATTACAAATTTTATAAATTAAAATGGTGGCTTTATAGCTTTTTTCTGTAGTTTTTCTACGTCCTTAGCTTTAAATTTTTTTTTCACTTCCAAATTTTTTATTAAAAATTATTTTTTCTTTTTAATATTCTGATTAAAATGCTTCGACAGCATTTTTATGCTTATTGTTTCTCTTTTTAGTATATATATATATATATATATTTAAAAAAATATCTTAAATATCTAGCCTTTCAAGGAATAAAATGCAGTTGAGCAGGCAAACTACTTTACAACACTGGTCGATTTTTTCAGCTTTACTTCCTTATTGTAAGAAATTATATAAAATTTCATTTCGAAGAAAAAAATACTTTCTATTAATAACCTAGTTTTCTGAGAATATTCCTCCCTTCTCACTTTTAAAAAAAAGCACCGTAGATGTGCGATGCCAATTTTAGACGGAAAGAGAAGAAACATGCATGAAATTTTTCACGAATTTCTTAAAGAGAAGTTTGTTAAAAAATGTCGCCAATTTCAAAAAAAAAAAAAAAGTTTTTTTTTTGTTATATACAAAAGAAGGTTTTTTTTTTTTTGTCATTCTTATCCAGAAATCAGATGTCGAAACGCTTCCAGCCATAATGGATTTATTTATCGAGTTGAAACAAGAATTTGCTTCTTTCTGAATGGATTTTGTATGATTAGGCGATGATATTTTAAGATAGAAGATTGATATCAACGAAAGCGATGAACGCGAATGACCAACAAAACCAAATTCAAGAAAAGAAAATTTGAAAAAGAATAAAATAATGGCAGAATTAAGAGTTGAATATATAAAAATAATATCATCCGTTTCCAATGATGATAGAAAGAATTCGAGCTTCAGACTTTCAAGAAAGCAAACTTTCGAGGATGTTGATTCTTTCTTTTAACTTCAGCTTTTGGTTTAATAAATAAAACGTTATTACCTAATTTATAATTTTCTAACTCCACTTATCCAGTCCGAAACCGGGACTTTGAATGGTCAATTCAACAACTTTTATATTTTTTAAACCAAATTTTCATATTTTTCAGGACAAAGACACCGGTCTATATTCTTCTTTCCGCATGCACGCAGAACCTACAGAACAAAAGAAAAAATTTGACCTTTTCAGTTTCATGATCTGATTATATTTCACCTTTCTATTCAAATTTTAAAGTAAGTTTCGAAGTTGTTCATAAAAGAATTTGTAATCAACCAACCAACTCACCAACTAACCATTCAGTCTATTGCAATAAACTTATACTGAAAATGTATGTGCTGGCAAGTTGTGTAAAAAGAGTTAAATGTAATAAAATATACAAGATGAAGTTGTTTTTGGATAAAATATTAAATTCATTCTTTTGTAAGACAACTAAAAACTGGATTTCAATTGGTTGCCCAGTATTTGAAAGGATCCTTTTCACCAAGTTCAAGATCCTTCATTTCAAATCTGTAGTAAGGTTGCATTTTACTAAGGGATTACCTACGCCAACTTATGAGAATTTTGGTGTACGCAAATAAATGTAGTCGACCATTATTACGTTCTCTTATGCGAGATGCAGAGAGAGCGCTACAATGGTGAGAAATGCGAAGTTGAGACATTGGCGAACCTCCACCTTTCAGAACTTCCCGAGTTCGAAAAAAAATATTTTCAGTATTGTGTCTCTCTGTCTGTGATTAAGGTAACTCGCTTTGAGCTAGATAGATAAAATTTTATACATCAGATTTGCAAATATTCTGCTAAATCTGTTATAAGGAAGTCCGACTGTTCGAATGTAAGTTAGAGCGATAGCTGCAAAATGGATGGATAAAATTCGTACACATGTATATGTATTGTAGAAACTTATCAAATTTTGAGGCAAATCCAAAGAAGGATTCAACGAAGTAAATCAATTCTTACTAAAATCGTTACTTGTCAATTCTTACTAAAAGTACAAATTCTTGCCTTAGAAATTTTATTGTGTATGGTGTGTTTAAACATTTATGTATTAGAATTGTATTTTCAATAATATGTTTTAATTTCAAAGCAATATATTCTAAAGTTGCATTCCTATAAAAAATAGGATTTACGGGAATTAGCTATCGAGTTAGCCTGAACTGTTGTTTTTAATTTCAAAATTCTAGAAATAAAGGATATGATTATGAAAAATGCAGGTTATGAGAAAATTACCGTGGATTATAAACAACGATCCAAAAGACTGGAATAGAAAAAGAAAGAATGAATGCGGGGGAAAAAAGAGAAAGCAGGGACCGTAAAGCCTATCTATTTATTATCCAGTCTGATGTGGGTGCATTAACTGAAATTTGGCCTTTAGAATTTAGTCAACCATTGGACTCGAATGTGGCGTCAGTTCGAGTTTGAAACATGATATGTTCAAGATGAGGTTAATTTTGAAAATGGATTAAAATGAATGCTAAAATACTTCTCTTGGGAAGAGTCAATGCGAATATGCTGAAAACAAATTAGAATACATATAATTAGTTGCAAATAAAAAGCTGTTTAATTTAATATATCTAATTCACAACTATATTTGCTCTTAGATTAGAGATACATTTTTGAAATCAATGGTTTTTAAAAATTAATCTTTCAAGTTTGACATTCATATCACAAATGACTTCCATTAATCATCTTCACACTAGAATGAAATGGAAACTTGGAGGGATGCCATTTTAGGTTCATCCTCCCCTTCTGATGAAGAGATCCGTTTTAAAACAACCTTCCTTGCTTCAAAACGCTACATAAATATATCTAACTGGCCGGGAATCAATTGGTCAAAGATTTTATAGTTGCTGTATCCACGCCCTATGAGATGTATTTGCTAAAAGCAAAATCGTCTGTCAAAATTTTTTTTTATTTGCCTTAGGTTATCACAAGATAATGCATATTTCTTATTACCTAATATTGTAGTATTGTTGGGAATAAAATGCAATATTGTATCAATAAAAATGAAGCAGAACAAAAAGCATTATCCTTCATTTTATAAATATAGAATAATATGAATCATTTCATCGACTGCTGTTTCTAATAATGGATCCTTTTTTCATTTTGTGTGCAAACATATCAAGTGCAATAATCTACAATTCAGGATAACATTTTAACTGACAAAGAAGGCGATTTGATGTTTCTATCGCATCATAGGAAAAAGTGGCTTTACAATATGTCATAAAAATGTATCAATCGCCTTTTTTTTATATACGTTTTAGCAAAGAAAAAATATATATTTAATAAAAGATTAATATTTTTGTTCGAAATGACCACTACGAATAACATTTCTTTAATAAAATCTTGATAAATAAATTTAATATGCTTGATAAATGATAATTAAAACTAGACTGAGAGCAATGACGAGTTTCTATTTCTTTCAAGTAAGACAAAATTTGTAATATATTGGTTTAACATTTGAAAAAGAAGGAAAAGGAGCCTTAGAAATATCTTATATATTTGTGAATGCATGTATAGAAAGATGTCGAAGAGATGGCATAAATAATCATTGAAGGAATAACGTCATCTGGTGCGTGTGAACTTTTATGCATGCACTTCCTTCTCCAGTTGCATTTAAAATGTCTTCTGCCTTCATATTTATCAATGTGATAATTGTATCAAAATGATACAAAGTACCAAGATGGCACATTTATCGATAGGAAGCAGGGCATCAAGGTGGCATTTGCATTCACTTGAAACAGAGTATCTGGTCGTACACTACATATAAAGAAATTAAGAGGAGAAAATGGCTTAAAATTTTTCACCCCAGTAGGTTAACTATACGTTGTCCTTAAAAGAAAGAACACGGCTTATCTTCGGATTTTTCTTTCATGAATTGTTTATTCTGGCATGTATCCGAGGGTCCTTCGTCAAAATCGGTTCACAATCAAGAGGAGCTATCCTTCAATCCCCACTCTTCTAGTGGGGGGGGAGGGAGAGAAGCGCTGCATCTGGGAAAGCGAGATTTCTCCCGGGAAAGGAGGGTGGTGCAATTAGTCAGAATGATTCTGCTCTTCTCGCTCAGGGAAGACAGTCTGGATGAGCGCCAGACATGCTCGGGGGTCGAATGATCCTTATTTGTAAGAGAAATAATAATAAAAAATAGTAGTATTGTCTCGTTAACTTTTCCGCATGCTTACACAAATGGGTGCGTCTTCTTTTAACACATTGCGGGCGGATTACGAGTTTAGGTGCGTTATTTCCAGTAAAAATGCTCATACAAACGCAATGATCTCGCAGTTTTATTTAGGTATTGATTATCTTAGTAAAACTGCGGCATCCGTCAGCAATGTTTTATACTTCGTATTATAGTGAGGAGATTCGAATAGATTGGATTTTCGTCAGTATCTACCTGTAACTTTTCATAAAATCTTAGGTATGTGCCTACCCCAAAATAAAATTTTCGAATTTTTAAAATTATTATTTAGAGTAGCAATTAAATGGAAAGTGAGATAGTTTACATTCCTAAAATGGTTTACTTTTATTTTTACATCATTTAGGTTCAAATAATTGATTAAGTTATAAATCGAAAGTGAAATTTCTGAAACCGAAACACAGAAATATTAAAAATGCGTATAAACAGTTAGTTCTTCACTTTAAAAAAATGTGGATGTATATTTACTATTCAGATATACATGCGGGCCATATTCGTTCATTCATTCATTCTAATTTTCGGCATTTCTGCTAACGATTTCTAATTTCGAATAACAGATTATTCAATTCATTTTCTTCACTTTAAAATAATGTGAATGTATATGTACTATTCAGATATAGAAGAGGGTCATATTCATTCATTTATTCTAATTTTAGACATTTCTGATAACAATTTCGAATGACAGATTATTCAATCCCCTGTCACATATTGGATGCATTTTTTGTGAAGAAATAAGTAGCTTCCCCCCTCTCTATAGCGATTCGGTGATCGTTACATTACCGCCCAATCCTCATCCCCCATTCTGTGTCGATGACGCAACAAGCATGCGTTTTATTTCCTAATTATCAATATAACCTATTTCAACCATCGTCTGAAAGTAGTTCTAACGCAATTGTTTATCGCATCTTTACTATGTATACAATACGGATGAGATTATCGATGACTAAATATATTTTGCTTCAGTTTTTCTTTCTTTGAAACAAGCAGAGGACTCATAGAGAAGCATTAAGAATAATGAATGGATAGAAAGCAACTAAAAATCGTGCATTGAAAACGAATAGAATTTTCGGAATACAAAAATTTTAAAAAATATTCTTAAAAAGAAAATATTTAATTTTTTTTTATTATAAAATACAAGTATTTTCTTAATAAATGCACGACAAAATATTTAAAAATGAAATGAATCTCTTTTTATCCGTCTAATAATTCTTTGTAGTCGAATGTCTTCATTCATTTATTTACTTGATTTTAATCGTTAAAAGTACCTCTAGAATATTAAAATAATGTAGATTCATTTTTCAGGGAAAATAAACTTTTAGCGGTTGCATGTATTTATTTTTTGGTGTAATAAACAGGTTCATATATGAAGTGAATAATTATGGATTGAATTACCTTTCCAATTACAAAGGGTTCAGATTTATAAAACTCCTTCCTTTTTAATAATGCCTTAAAATACAAAATTAACATTACAACCAAAATTATAGACGATGAGCAATTTTAGTAGAGTTAAAAGTCTTTAAGGCTAACATCTATTAACAGTTGGCCTTTTAATGCCCATTGATGGCAAAGTGGTCGAATGCGTCAAATAAAAATATCGGGTAAAAGCGTCAGGTACAATTGAGTAAAAATGTCTTGATACTACAAAATCGGGCATCCATTGAATCCTAATTTTGGCCCGAAAACCATCAACACAGAGTGTCCAGCCTCATTTCGACGAGAATAAAAAATGGGTTAGCGGTTGATTAAGTAGAATGGAATGTCAGTATCGAGTTTGGTCCGATACTGAAGAACTGGGTATCAGCCCAATGCTACTCCAATGAGTTCCTTAAGAGAATAGGACGAATCTGCATCAATGTAAAATAATAAAAATATCCGATCTCAGTACATTGACTTTTCTGGAAATCAACGTAAAAAATTGTAAATAAAATGTGAAATTTAGAGTCCCATGTCTAACTTTTATTTCATGAATAAAAATTAATTATAGGACGTAAGCTTCTTGAATACCAATAAATCAGTTAGTCTAAACATTTTTATTTATAAAATGCTAGCATATATAGTACAGAAATCGCACTTATTACTTTTGAATGGAAGCTGTCAAATGTAAACATATCGCCATGCGAAAGTGTCACATTGCTTGAATGAATGTTTTTACAGCTGCATTTAATTCATGGCTTCTCTTGGCTAAATAATGCAGTCGCAAAATGTTACGAGAAATCAGGTGATCACCGGCAAAACAGATTGCACATAACTTATAGCGATTGTCAAACATTGGCTGTTCATTAAACGTTTACATTTAATATAAAAAAAATCATGGAATTTCCTACTTTTAATGTGAATTCCTGGCTCAAGGGGGTCAGCTGACCGGCAAATCGCGAATCGTCAGGGAATGACAGGAGATTCAGGAAAAATTATTCTGAAGCTGGAGATTTTTTTATAAATTAGTAATTTTAATCAAAAATGACAACTTGTTTCATAAGTAGAATGAAATATTGGTGGAAACTAATGAAAATCAATCATTTTCTGATGGTCAAAAACAGAAGCCACCCCCGTTTCGCATGCACTAAGTTGGGGTAGACCCAAATTTCTGGACAATCGAAATCTCGAGTATGTAGCAACGTCCGTGCCGTTTTTGAGCAGTTCCTGCAATTCTGAAGCCTGTAGGTTATAATGGATTACTGGTTTAACATAAGGCAAAAAAGTTTAGTTAAAACAATAAAATGGATTCAACTGGAAAAGAAAGTTTAATCACCATATCTATTTTATTGTTTATATATATATATATAATATATAAACCACTAACGAAGTAGTAGCTTCGTGGTCCTTTTTCTTTTCAAATCCACAGATTTTCGCTCCGTCTTTCTTCGTCATTTTTTTTTTCCCTCTGAACTCGCCGGATGCCCCATTGCTCTTGAAAGCAAAGCAAGACACGTTGCTCAGGCATCCTGACGACTGCCAGCCGAGAGACGAAACGTTTCCGCAACTCGAGAGGGACGAACAAACCGCTATTCATTCATTTTCCGGTCGCACAAAAGGGGAGCTGTCACAAAAGTTATGTCTAAAAGTAGAATAAACAAATTTTATTGTTTTAAATTCATTTCCTGTTAATCTGGGGCTCATTAAAGCTTCACTTTTTCTTTTTTGTCACCCTTTCACCGTCAAGTGAAATATGAAAACTTACTACGGCGTAATAATAATTTTCAATAAATATTTCAAATGACAGCAAAACAAGCTTCAAATATCATGTTTCAAGTGATTCGCTGCCTACCAATCACAAAGCGAATAAAACACAATTCTTATATAAATTTTTTCATATAATAGAGAGAAATTTTTTTTAATTATTATATCTGCTTTCTACAGGCGCTTTAGGTATTGCGTGCTTTAATTCTATTCCAGCCAAATCTGGAGTGGCTGGTTTGCGAAAGTTCTTTATGTTAGAATTTAAAGGAGCTATAGTAATAATGAACCCTAAAGATTCAAAAAGAAGTTTTCTAAAATAAAACAATCTTAATCAATAAAAATAAAACAATCAAGATCACAACTTTAACAAAAAAAAGTGGATAACTATAACTGTTTCACATTATCATTTTTCTTTTTGGTCAGCCATCTTCATTGCCGACTTGGCACTACTGGCATCCTTTTCGAGATAAGAGACATATTAAATTAGGATATATAAATTTTTTAACAGATTTTGCTGGTTTTTTATATTATAATTATTATTTAGTTTTACCCCTAAAAACATAGATCATTAAATACATTTCCAACATTATTTTCTTCTTGTAAAATTCCTGTTCTTAAAAAATATAATTTGAACTGTAAAACAAAGCAGTGATTTTCAGTAACAGAAATATGCCAGAAAATTTATTGTTCATCTAAATTCAGTTTGTACACATTTTTTTTTTTTTGGATAAAAGAAAGGAAATTGAATAAACATTTAAAAATAATATTGATATAATTTTAAAATTGATTGATATATGATAATGATATATAATAACAAAAAATTAAATTATCTTTTAGAGGAATGGGGCATACAAAAGTATATATTATGTCACTTTAAAATGGTTCTCTTGAAATGAAAATTAAAAAAAATGAAAAAAAAATGGGACTAAAATTTTATAAACTCAGAAACAGATATTGTAAAATATCAAAATAAAATAAACATATCGGTTTTTTTAACTTTTTAATTTAAAGAACTATAATTATCTCATAATCTAATATTTGTAATACGCCCATTTGCAGTAATCAAACCTGACATTCTTTTAAGTACGGTCCACCGTCATCTTAAAACCGCGACATACGTCGGACCTCCTCCCCGCTAGATATCGATCCTGTCTTCGACCAGCACAGAAAATTCTAATTATTGATACATTTAAATAATAGGCAAGCTAATCAACTTCAGTGTGTCCCAGAGAGATCATTGAGACTGATGACCATGTGTTAGTGTCGTCCAAATTTATTTTCGTTTTGATAGAACTATATTTTCATTTTATTATGCGTGACATTTTTCTATTTGGAATTGTAATGTCAAATTTTAGTAATGTACGCATATGACATTCATATGTACGATACACTTTAGATGTTAGCGGGGAAACTAGGAAGCTGGGGTTGCTTTGAAAACGAAGAAAGCAAGCTAAACAGATGCTCTCAGGCTTCCGCCGTCGCAGCTGGAGGACTGAATGAGCCCAATTCCGTTTGAATGTTCTTCTGCTTCATTGTATTCGCTGTATTTAGTCGGAGCTCCTTCATTAATTTAAAATCTGGATTTATCCTGTCATCATCTTTTATTTAGAGATGATAATTCTGATAAATGCGTACGATTGGATTTACAACAATTTTTATTTTCCTCGGCCTAAATTTATTCCTTCTCTCTAAAGTTCGATAATATCGCTTTCATAGAAGCGGACTTCAATGGACAAATCAATAGCATTTATATAAAGTAAAATGGAGAAATCTTTTCATGACTCTGTTGGTATCGCACTTGATGAAGCCCCCGAAGTCCTTTTCATACTTGAAGGTTCGCAGTGTAATTCATGAATACAAAATCTCTTCTCTATATTCGTCCGACTTTCATAATTTTTCTCATTGTAAAGTCCTAATGAGCATTGAAATGAATATCCTGTGAAAAGAAGAATCAAATGGTATTGTCGTTAAAGTAGAAAAAAGAAAGAAAAAAATGAATTCATTCTGGCTTGCATGTCCTTTAGTTACTACAATGAACAAAGGATTAGCGTGAAGAAAATTGTGTCTATATGCGTCTTTTTTTTTCTTCTGACGCGTTACTTTCTGTGGTTCCACCTTCCACTGCACTTAAGTACCTAAGATACAAATATGCTTGTGTTTAAGCGAATCGAAATACTTTTTGTACCGAAGTATTTTTCGAAGCACAAATGCGCTGAAGAACGAAGAGGGTCGGTTAATATAAATTGAATTTCCTTTTCACATCATCTTAAAATCGAGAACATTTGAAAGTATTTAAAGTTAGTTCTTCCATCTTAGTTCACTGCCTCCTCAAGTTACATTCTTACAAATAGAATTGTGAAAATATTTATAAAAAGGTTTATATCGCATAGTGTCCCCGCTTCTACATTTAGAAAAATTATTGCAATGCCTTTTCTGAAAATTTTTCTCGTATTATAGAGCCTTTAATATGAAAGTCAGGGTTTCTGCTAATGACAGATGACATCTCGAGAACGAGAAATCTCTGAAGGAAGGGGGAATCTCATTGAGCAGGAGATACACAAATTTTGACTGTTCATAAATCATCAGCCATTTATTCAAAGTCCTCAAATTGCGTACGCATTCAAAATCATTTGGAGAATTTCTATTTGAAAATGGATGTCGTTGAACGAAAAATAATTATCGACGATTTCACGCACGAAAACTTAAAAGGACATTATTTTTATATATATAAGACAGATAATTGAAGTTCTAATGTGTAGTTACATATTCCTGGATCCTTTTTGTTGAATTCCCCATGGTTTATTCATTGCAGTTAGACATTTCACAAACATTCAAGTACTGAATCGAGGCTGTTCTCCCTATTTTTGTTTTTAACTGTCCATTTAAAAATTTCCCTTTCTTATCATTGATCCGTTTTTGCTTAAATGTATTTTAATTATTCATACGGCTTCTTTTCCCTTCTGTGTTTTCTCTTGACCACAAAACAGTGTGTATGATTCATCAGCAGTGGAAAGATGGCGTAAGACTTGAGGTTTCAAATCCCGTGGATGCTCTGATGGATTGTTATGAGTGAATACTTCATGCGTACATATATGCATTTTAGTGCCTCCAAAAGATGACACAACTTTCGTTTCTCAAATGCAGAGATTCATTACATAGAATGAAAATGTTTGGAATTGCAAACTAAATTTCATTACTCTACTCCAGTTGCTTTCAATCCCTCGATAATGATATTATTGCAACTAGCGGAAGTATTCTTGCTACATGCTCCCCCAATGCAGCACGCAGTTTGATTCGTAGTATAGAGTTCGTATTTTGTATCCATGCTCTTCGTCCAACTGAATCCTAAATTTCGTGCCATTGTTTTTTATTCTCTCAATAACGATATTATTCAAACTAGCGGCGAAATTTTAATGTCAATTAGAATTTCATTTTTGATGCCTTCCTTGTTAGTACACGATTTGATAAAAGTTTGTAATTTAGGTGTGAATCCAAATCTCGATTGTATGCCTCATTGCAATTTAGAATTTTCGTTTTTACAGAGAGATAGAGTAGTTCCAAAATATTCTTTTATTTGTTATCGGAAAGGTTCGAAAAATGAAGATTCATGCAAATTCGAAAGTAGAAAATGTTCGATGATGAAAATATTTTCTCTTTGTATTGCCTGGACATCGAGAAAGGCAAAAAGCATAGTAAAATATTGTGTAACTTTCCCCGTATTACCAATTTTCACCACTGCCTTTGTTTTCACTTTTCAGGCTCAAGTGCGCGGCTTACTTGAAGACACAGCGAGAGGGAAAATATTGTTTTGATCTTAGTCGCTGCATCCTCAGGGATGTTACAAATTCGAAATTTGAGAATGAACGCTAAAAATCGGAAGGAAATCTTTCCAGCCCTTCCTTTGGCCTGAGGTGAACCACGCCTGCTCGTTAAAATGGAAGGCTGATTTTCTCGGCGCAGTTAGAAATTCTTATGTCTCTCGGGATTTGACAACTGCCAAACATGGTTCTCAGATAACTTTATTTTGGAGGCATTTTTTAGGTGAGTTTCTCTTCTCAGGAGGGCATAACAATCGAGCCGCGTTCAGCGAGGTGAGATTATTTCGCTGAATTTAATCTGAAGTTACCGAGTGAAGTTTATTGTTTTATGCGGAAAGAATAGAATGAAAAGCGCTCTTGTGTGCTTTATTCCGCTTATTTTAGTTTGGTTCTAGCTCGAATGTCGTGTTGAGAGTGGCACATATGGCTTAAACCGGCAATCGCTCCACAAATTTCTACCCCCTTTTTTGAAGCTCTGTTCCAATCCAAATGTTTGGTTTATTCTCTTTGGCTATTCCATATACCTCTTTGATTAAGGCTCTACGATATGTAAAATTTCAAAAGCACTCATTTATTAAGTCACTCATCTTTTTCTACAAGTTATTTTGAGGTTCTATCAGACGCAGAAAAAGTATCCCGAATTCTCTGTGTGTCGTGGCGAATTTTGGCATCACTTGTGTTAAATTATTTTCAAGCTGCTCGGAGTGTCGAAGACAAGAAAGTTAACTCATTTATCTTTTTACTTTGCCTTTATGCTTTTTATTCTAATGTTCTTCATTTAATCTAAGCGCAATTTTCATATTATTTACCCCATTTAGAATGTTTGTTTTCACTCATCGGATCAGAGAATATATTTTATTACTGTTGAAATATGCATATGACTTCATTTTTTTAAATGTGTTATCCCACTAATCTCTTTTACAATTCATATCCGTGAATCAAAAAGTAAAGGTGGATATAAAATGTGAAGCAATGCTAACAGTACAAAAACTATATGTCGATACTGCCTCATTTAGTGGTGGAGGGGTGATCGGCTGTACACAAGAAGTGCATAAACTATATCGAATGAAGTGAGAAAATACTGCCTTTACTTCAAATAATAGGTCAATAATAGACACTTGTGAAAAAATGCACTTTTCTTTTAATTTCTTTATGGCGCATCTCAGTTTTGCTCAGCTTTTTTTCACGCTGATCTATTATTACGTTTCAATTGTATCTTTTCACTTAATGACTCGCTTTAATCTTCTTGTGCGCCGCGGTGGCCTAGTGGTAAGGTCTCGGCTCGTGAGTCAGAAGGTTTCAGGTTCGAGACCCGATTCAACTGAAGAACCGTAGTGTAAGGGGGTCTGTTGCACGTTAAATCCGTCAGGGCCAAACGTCTTCCCGCTGGTGTAGCGTGGTGTGGAGAGAGGGGTGCCAGCTCAGGTGTCGTTCTCGTCATCTGACCGCGGTTCAAAATGACGAGGTCTGTCCCAAAATAGCCCTAGTGTTGCTTAAAACGGGACGTTAATGTAACTAAACTAAACTTAATCTTCTTGTTTCACATTTTACTTCTACCAATATTATTGATTTATGGTTAATTTCCACAGCCTTCCTTAAACTATATATTTTTATCCACATTCGTACCGTTTGAATTTTATATTTTATCTATTGATGTAAATATATGTCGATTTTAATACGAACAAAGTTTTTGTGATTTCCCTTAAGTATATGCTATACAGGAGTCAATATTTTGCAAAAATTTCGGATTGCATTATGTTTTGAAAAAAAGGCCCATTGAAAAAGAAGAAGAAAATATCTTTTCTAAAAGTTTTCTACAGTTTCATACGATTTTTATGTTAAATTTTGGAGATAAAAGATATTTTTATGACAATCCTTTTTTTTTTTAACATAACGGTTTGAAGTATCAGAAAATACGCTTTCATCACTTATTTCTGAATAACAGAAGTTATTTGAAATTGCATAATAAAACTAGCAGAATGTAATTTTTTTCGTTCCGTAAATTCAGATAAAAAAAGTATTTCTTGTCATGTTGATCTAAGGACTATTTTAGAGAAGTCGTGTTAAAGAATGTTGAATTTCTACAATTTACACGTTCGAAATTTGATTATTGGAGCCCAATATGCTTTGTGATTAAGCACTGTCTAACGTTCTTTGAAGGGGAATTCGAATAAGCAGGAAGCGGCGATTGAAATTCCATTTTTTTTTTTTTTTATAGAATCATCATCCTGTTTTTAATCGGCAGTTTTTTCAGCAATTTAAATCCTTGCCATTGGCTTCTTTTAATTAGCAGACCATTTTAGAAACGTTTAATTTAATTTAAATAACGTACTAACGATTTTCTTTTATTTCAATGATTTTCAGAAAATAAATATTTTTTCATATATTATGACTCATAACTGCGCCGGATAATGATCGATGTGTAGAAACATTGCGATAACAAGTGAAATATGGACCTGAACAATTTTACTCGACTTTTTACTAGTATTTAATTGTTCATAGAATTTGTATCGTTTCTCAAATTTATTTATTTGGCAAAGCAGCTAATACCAATTTTTAATTGACCTCCCTACAGATTCCGCTCCCCAATTCAGTGGTTCTAGATAGCAGTTTGATTAGTAATCCGCTACTTTTGAATCATTGTAATTTTTCAAGAAATCCTTTATGACAAGAAAAATAATCAGTATTAACATATTTTCTGATAAAAATTATTTTTTTTATTTTCTTCTGCAAGAAATATAGAGAAAGCACTGAAATCGTCAAAAATTTCGAGCTCAAGATTTTGACAAAATTCCTCGTTTCAGATATATATAAGTAACCAAAAATATTAGCATTAGGTAATTAAAACCTATAATTGAAACGATCTAAAATTAAAAATATTTATTTAAATCTTATTTAATTTTTGCCGGATTTTTATTTTATTTAGTTTAATTTTGATACTTTTTTATCCTATTAACTTGGTTTTTGTTACT
>JAPMOR010028638.1:274968-326400 GCA_026543865.1 Argiope aurantia
AATGGTGTAGGGGTTTTTAAATATATGAGTTATGTACCTATAAGAATTTGTAGCTGAAAATATATCTTGCTATTTTGTTGAAGAACAACCCATGAAGGTCAGATTGCAGAACTCATATATTTAAAAAACTTCCACACTCAATCCTTGCCGTCTGCGAAGCACTTCTAAATTATCACATTCGCAGACAGTTTTTTCTTTCATTATTATCATTTCTCTCAGAAAGTCAATAAAATGTGCAGATTCGTAAAAATTTCAAAGTCAGATTATTTTAAGATTGTAATCTGTCTTAATAATGAGACAATAAAAATTTCTGTTACTATTATTAAACAAAAAATCTGAAATTCATTGTAACTCATTGATTTTTTTTCGAATTTTAATGGAAATTAATGTGTAATATTTAACGCTTTTTCAATTTACTATAATTAGGCACTACATGTAAGCGAGTGCCTTGGCAAATCGCTTTCTCAAGAGTGTATAAGTTGATATTGACACTGTCTATTAATAAAAATAACTCCTTAAGAATATATTTATTTCCCCTTTTTTAATATTTGAATGATTATTCAAGAGATACTAAAAAGAACATTTCGATACTGAATGCGTTGAAACATTTCCTTCGCCCGAATATTATATCGTATGAAAAGTAAAATGATAATAATAAAAAGACAAACAAGATAGGATTAAGTTTCTGTGAGGCTAACCTCGGGGGTTTAGTTTATCCCCCCCCCTCGAATATCTGACAATACAGATACAAATCTTAGACCTTGCCGCGATCATCTTCGTCAGTTCACTGAAGTGACTACACATGCCATTGTTATTAAGGAATTTGATTGGATCACACAAAGCTCATATCTCTAATCGTTTCAGAAACAATTTAAAAATTTCCCAATTTTCTCTCACAAGAATACCCTAAAAAGCAGCGGATAATGGTGGAGTCTTGACTGCAGCAAAAGTCTGCAAACAAAAAAAAATCTCGACAGTGCTGGAGAGGTCGGTCAACGGGCAAGTGGAGCAGAAGAAGAAGTGAAGAATGCCACTTTGCCTTTGTTTAGAGATCGTTTGTTTTCGTTGCGGCTCTCTTGGAAAAAGTTAGTCATTACTTTCTCGTATCCGACGTATGGAAGGAGTATTGAAATCATCAAAAAATTTGAACTTGAGATTTTGACGAATCTCCACGTTCCATACCTCCCTGAGTTCGAAAACCCTTTTTTTTTTGGAAAATGTCCGTCTGCCAGTCCGTCTGTAATAAAGATAACTCAAAAACGCTCTGAGCAAGACGGATGAAAATTGGTATATGATCTTAACAACACCAAATTTGTAGATTCCTGTCAAATTTTTAGCAAAATCCGTCCCAATTAATTCTGCCTGTACGGCTGTCTGAATACACATTAATCTGATAACTTCAGAAAGAAGAGAGCTTCCGTTTAGCCGTCATTTTTTTAGCTTCCATCCACAGCAAGTACACGTAATTGCAAAAATATTTTGGAAGAATTCTAATCCACGAGGAAATCTATCAATATCTTGGGATCGAGACTTTAAAAGAATGCAGAGCCTTTTTCTTTATTTCAGATACCAGACGAAAAACATATACCGATTTTCAAAGCCTTTATATATTATACCAGGCGATTTTTGAGAATTGTGCACCGTTTCGTGTTTAAAAAAACGCACACACACCTAATAAAATCAGCTATCAGTTGGAGAATAGGTGCATTTTCAAAATGTTGCTCCTTTCAAATGGTCTTGAGGAGAGCGTGCATCTCCCAAACATTTTGGCTGCGAGCCACGAATTCTGTGACATCGCAAGACTGATTGGAAAAAAAACGCGCATTGGGGCAGAGTTCTTATTTTTCAAAACAGTCGCTCTTGCCCTGAAGAAGTGTTCAGCTTATTTTCATGACTTGTAGAAGATGACTAAGATAAATTTGAAAACAATGAATGAAATTAGCAAATGAAATGAATGAAATTAGTGAAGGTGACTTATCCGTAATCCGTAATTAAAGAAGGGACGTCACGTATTGCAACGACAAGTCGATGATTTTTAATAATCGATTTTCTTCATTATGACACAGGGATTATTACTCTTATCGTGATGGCAGCATTTACCAGCATGCGTATTGGAAATGTCTAAATGTGGTTCACTTTCGAAAAGTGACTTTATCCTAGAAATCTTTGCCGTTTGCAGCGGGTTCCGCTTTAACTTCTTCGCACGCCACCGCGTGCTGATACTCCCATCGTCTGAATTCTAGTTGGTTTCTCAGAGTGCTTTTGTGCTGTCCACAACTGAACAAAATATTTAATGTCTCATAGAAGATAAATGCTTTTTTTTTCTTCCAGTGGCTGCTCGTTGTCTAAGAAATGAACAATACTACATAAGTACTTTTCAAAAAGATTGAAAAGAGAGAGGGAGAGTAATTTTTCCTATAAGTAGCCCCAAATTTTTAATTTCAAATCTGCCTAAAACGTGAGTATTTCAAACAGTTAAACAGCCAATATATGAAATAAATCCCTTGTAGCTACTTCAATAAAAAAGTATGTGAGCATTAAATTGAAAATTGAACAGATTACAGTTCAGAGCCCCTCTCTCCTTCCGCGCACTTTCAGCTTGAAAATGCTAGTCCAAAAATAAGTACAACAAAGATGTGCACAGAAATTCAGGCAAACTTTGCCGCTAAAAGTTTCCATCTGATTAACATATTAGAAAATTACTCGCGCACTTCTTGCGAAAAGTAGAAATCTGACAGAAGAAAATTAATATTGAATGAAAAAGATGGGTTTCTAATAAGGCAACAAAAATCGAAACCAAACCTCATAAGAGGTGGAAAAGACGGAAAATAAAAAATAAAAAAACATTCTGTTTCTTGTTTGTTTATTTTTTCTATTATTTTTATGTTCTTATTGCTTTATTTACATTTTCAGGTTTTTAAAGTGACAAAGTAAGCAAAGAGCAGCGGAGATTCAAAATGTAAAAATAAATAAATAAAAATCTGATGAAAAATTGATAAAATAAGTTAAAGGGATGCTGTAGTTCTCCAACATAAATCTACGAGTCACCTCTAGTTTCTTCTGCCATCAATACGTACACAATACACTTTGACTCTGTGGCGTTCTGAAGGGCATTTTACTATAGGTTGGTTAAAAGACAGCTCCCTTTAAACCCGTGCACTATTACAGTATTCCAGCCACGTTCAGAAACTATATTTCAACCGAAAAATGCGATACAAAAAAGTACAAGTTTAATTATAAAATTTACACTTTATTAAAAAAAAATAACGCAAGTCAGATTTAGGTCTATCGAATTTTAGGCAAATATATTTTGAAAGCTGGAAGCACGAACATCATCACATGAAACTTTTAATTATTAAAAAAAGCATGCAACTTTGGTGTTTCCGATCGACAACTTTTGATAATATTATAATAAAAAATAATTGTTATTCCGTCTCGAAATCCAATATTTATATATATTGTTATGAAGTTTTTGTAACTAGATGTAAATTTTGCAAATATTGTCAAGCGGTTTAACTGTATAAAAACGATGTGCAAATTCTAATGGAATCGCGTGTCAGCGAAAAAAGACTGATCTAAGGGGATTTCAAAAAGAAGATAGCCATATTTGACTAAATTGGCAATGGTGTGTTGGCGGCATAATGAGGTCGCTAACGGATTTTACTACACGCTAAAATATGCAGTGGAAGCTGAGAAATAAAGATTTGTTCCTAGGGAACGTTGGTGAAATTTCCACCCTTGCCTGGAACGTCTGCGCAGTTTCTGCATTTGCCCCGCCTACTTTAGAGGGACGCTATATAAAACGCGGCGTGAACTTATCTGTATCTGTAATTAGCGGATTGAATAGTGTTAATTCGTCGTGTATTTGTAGTTTGTGTTATGTGTATTTAATACACGTTTCGTAGACAATAAAGTCTGCGTTTTATCTGCATTTTCCCATCGTTCTTGAGAGAATGTTCATAACAACTGGTCTAGTGAATGCTCCTAACAAGAGCAGTTGAAAAACATTTGGGACGCAGTTGCCGACGGGAAGGAGTCGACGAATACCGCTATTGCTGCATCGAAAAAATCGACAAATGCTGTCATTGCTGACGTGAAAGATTCGACAAAGGATTCCATTTCGTAAGTCAAGGAGTCGACAGATATCGCCAAAGTGGATGCCGCTGTGATGCAGGGTTGGGCAAGTAGAGAAATATGTTCAAGATGTGAGAGTCAATTTCAACCGCTATCCAGGGAATTGAGAAGAGGATTCAACAGCTGGAAACGAAAGGAGCAACAAATGTTTTTGACTGTCCCATAGGCCTTGAGGGCGACTCCGCCGTTCCTGCAACCAGGCCCGAAGGTCAAGACTTCCATTTTTGATGGAAAGAGCACTTGGAACGTGTACAAAACGCAATTCGACATGGTCGCGGCGACAAACGGATGGAGCGATGTCGCGAAATCACACAATCTTGCGGCATCTCTTCGCGGAGAAGCAGCCGATGTCCTTCTGACGATACCTGAAGATAGGAAGGCGGATTTGACCACCCTGACGACCTCTCTAGAAATCAGGTTTAGCAATCAACACCAAAAAGAGCACAGCTTAAGTCCAGGAGAGAGAGATTGGGGGAGTCGCTGCAGGAGCTGGAGTCCGAAATCGAGCGACTCTCCATCATTGCCTTCCCTGACTGTCCGTCCGACTTCTGAGATACGCTAGCTCTGGAGTACTTTGTGGAAACGATGCAAAAACCAGATATTCAGACAAGAGTTAATCTTTCGGATGCAAAGGACCTAAAGTGTACTTATGTGTTTTCCATGAAGGTTGAGGCAGCCAACCTAACCTCCGGGAAGGATCGTCCTTCTCTCTGCACCTTTGCTTTCCGGGACACTACAGAAGACTTAGAGAGGAGAATTCGAGAGTCTCTTGATATCTCAGTATACGAATGGACGGAAGTCCAAGGATTCGAAAATCAGCTTCTGGACGTGCAAGAAAGAAGGACATTTCAGGAAGAACTGCCCCGAACGCGATGCGACCTCTACCGAGGTGCCCTCGTTAAACTATCTTGCGGTGATTACGCGGGGCGGAAGTTGCCGTGTACAGGGGATGCCCCTCTAAGTGCTTACCAGATTTCGTCGCTACAGGGAGGATAGCATGGACTGTTCATCGAAGGAGAGATTGACTGAATCCTCTGCCATCTCATCGTTGACCCAGGAGCCAATGTGACGATCATTGGTCCAGATATTGCGAGGCGTGTGAGAAAGCAGCTCGTTTATACGGCGCCTTCGGTTTCCCTGCAGACTGTAAGCGCCGACATGATTAGTGTGCAAGGAAGACTCGAAGTAAACATCTCATTCGGCTTCAAAATTTATCGCTGACGTCACCGACCCGTGCATACTCGAACTCGATTTCTTGAAGAACTATGACACTACGCTCGACTTCAAGAAACGTGATCTCTAAGCTACAGGAGAGGAAGTGCCCCTTGTTTGGATTGGACACGGGAGAACGTCGCGCGTGTCAGATTTTGGCTTTAGAAGACATCGCCGTGCCATCTCGAGCTGAGTTCGTAGTGGAAGGTATTCCCGAGGCAGGAAGGAACTTTAGGTTCGGGTTACTGATTTCCTGATACTGAGAAATTTCCGACAAGAGTGCTAATAGGAGTGAACTTACAGACGTCTTCAGAAAAGTCGTGCCTTTGAGACTGGCCAACATCAGCAACGGGACAAGAATTATCAGAAACGGAGAAGAAATTGCAACGTGCTCTGCCGTAACCAGCATCGATCAAAGAAGTGACGAGATTTCTGCTGTTCGCAGCAAAGATGACCTAATAGGATAGCTGATTCGGGACATTCAGCTAGACGGGAAGCAAAAGACGATAGCCAGAAGTTTGATCCAAGAATTTCAAGATGGTTTCTCCTCCTCGTGGAAGGATGTGAGGCGAACGAGACTCACACAACACCGAATTGACATTGGAACCCATCCACCGATCTAACTAACCGGAAGCCTACCCGAAGGCTTTCTATTTCAAAGCAGGAAGAGGTCGAAAAATTGCTTAAAGAGATGGAAGAGATTGATGTTATCGAGCCTTCTTCCAGTCCCTGGATCTCTCCTATTGCACTGATCAGGAAGAAGAATGGCTCCAACAGATGTTGCGTTCCCTACAGGAAGTTGAATGACGTAACAAAGAAAGAAAGCTACCCTCTCCCCAGAATCGACGACACCCTCGACACCTTATCCGGGAACAAGTGGTTCTCAACTCTGGACCTGAAAAGAGGTTATTGGCAGATCGAGATCCATCCAGACGACAGTGAGAAGACCGTCTTCAGTACTGGACAAGGACTCTGGCAGTTCAAAGCGATGCCCTTCAATGCGCCAGAAGAATGCACAAAAGAATGTCCTGTGCAATGTTCCAGTTAGTCTCGAACGGCTCATGGCGACTGTTTTTAAGGGGTTGTCCTGCGACGCCTACCTCGTCTATTTGGACAAAATAATCATGATTGGGAAAGACTTCACAGGGCATGTGTCAGACATCAGAAGAGTCCTCTGAAGGTTGAGGGAAGCTCACCTGAAATTGTGAAATTGTCCGACTAAGTTCCAGCTGTTTTGCAAGAAGGTGAACTATTTCGGACATGTCGTCTCGTCCAAAGGTGTTAAAACTGATCCCGAAAAGATGCATGCAGTGAAGAGTTGCGAAATACATCAGTTTAGAAATTTTCTCGGATTCTGCACATACTACCGTAGATTCGTGAGGAACTTTTCTAAAATCACAAGGCCACTCCATAGAATGACCTAAGAAAAACCAGAGTTTCTGTGGACTGTTGATTGTGACAACGCATTCAACACCAGTTGAAGGCTGCATTAACATCTGCACTTGTGTTGATATATCCTGACGTTGAAAAGGCTTTCATTGTAGATACGGAAACCAGTAACGAAGGAATTGGAGCTGTGCTGTCACCGGATATCGATGGCGAGGTGCGGGTTATCGCATATTCTCAAAGGGTGAGCGGAATTATTGCGTCACTCATAAGGAATTGCTGGCTATAGTAAAGGCCGTCGAACACTTCCACCACTACTTGTATGGCCGGAAGTTCCTTCTTAGAGCTGATCACGCGTCACTGGCCTGGTTATTGAATTTCAAGAATCCGGAGGACAAATAGCCAGATGGATACAGCGAATATAGGGTTATGACATGAACATTCAACACCGAAAAGGGACATCACATGGCAATACGATTTGGTTTTGTTTTGTTTGGTTTATTGGCGCAAGAGCCATATCTGGCTATACTACGCCATTCAAATGGTAAAAAGAAACCCATGAATAAAAGATCAATCATATAAATGACATAAAATCTAAAATATGGAGAACTATATGCAAATTAAGATAAAAAGATAAAAATTCAAGAAATTGTTAAAAATATTTAACAAAATCAATAGAAATGAAAATGTCAAATTTAGGAATATAAAATCATTGCTGTCTTTTGACACGATATTTCTTTGTGTACTTATCATGGACAGTGGTACTAATTGTCTTAGGATGAAATGCTTTAATATTTACCCAATAAAATGGGCTGTTTTTTAAATTTTCTTTTAACAGTAAGATTATCGGTTGATTATGGGATTTTAAATATTACTCTTAGTTGTTCTTGCAGATCAACAAAGGGGGACGTTTCCTCAATAGTTTCGTTTGGGTCATATAGTATCGTGTCTTTAGCCACATACGACCCGATATCATTGTCACTTTTGTTATCACAATTATCGTTTATCGAAATATGCTCAGAAATTGTGGAAGCTGGCAAATAACTAGTTTTATATACATCTTTGGAGTGATTTGAAGTCGGAACATGCATAAGTGAGGTTACCAAAATTTGAATTTTTCTGACATTGATTCCTTTCGGTTTTCAACTGCGGTCTTCAGGGGATTTTTATATTTCTTTTTCTTTGTTACTAACTGAAAATCAGTGAAATCCTGTGAAGCTGACGTAACATTACAGGTTGGAACTGATACACTTTCATTCTGAGTAATACTTAGTTTAGTTGAATTAGAACTAAATTGTATGTCGGAAATTGTAACTAATTTATCTAAAGCCAAAGAATCTTTCGATAGATCAAACGATTTTGACTGCTTAGCTTTTGTATGAGCTATGGAAGCATGGCTAGTGCCTGTAGGGGTTTGGGATTTCACAAGTTTCCGAGCTTCGGTGTAAGATATCTGATTTTTTTTATTTTTGTACTGATTACTTCTTTTTCAAGCAACCTCGTTGAGCAATTTCTAGAATATGAGATGTGTGCACCTTTACAGTTTACATACTTTTCTACAGAGTTGCATTGAGAACTGTCATGACCGACATCTGCACAACGAGCGCAGGTCAGTGCCCCGCGGCAAGAAGTGTTAGAATGCCCAAAACGTTGGCATTTGAAACAACGAAGAGGACAGGGAATATACGGTCTTACTGGAAGACTCATATAGCCTGCTTTAATATATTCTGGCAGTTTTGGAAATCCAAATGTCAAAATCAAGTGCTTTGCCTTATGAAGTCGCCATTTCCCCGTATTGATATACGTCTTACATGACTCGCCCCTTGTCTTTTCAATTCTTTGAGAATTTCTTCCCCTTCATCATTAAACATTTCTCCTCAGGATATAACTCCCTTGGAGGAATTTAAAGAAACAGGCGGAGTAACAGTGATTTGGATATCAGCGAATACCTTCAATTTCATTATTTGTTGCCATTGTTTCAGGGACAGATCTTCCACTAGCAAGTCTCCGGAGCGAAATTTCTTGGTGCATTTTACTTCTCCTATATTTCCAGTGATGTTTTTTTCAACTAAGAAAGGAGATACTGAATGAAAAGTCTCATTCGTTTTGGAAACTCTTTTCACGAAAAAAAAGCTTAAAAAATAGCTGTAGTTGACTTGTTTGAAACAATTTGTTGCCCACCTAAGGGAGCAGATTTCCGATTGCCCATACGACATTAGTAGAAATTCAGGCTCGATGGCACCACCCACCACGAAGCCCAACAAGGGATGGCAGCCGCTGGCTCTGGGCACTTCCAGCCTCAGTACTTACCATAATGCTAATCGGTTACCTATACGCTCGGAGTTACCCCCGGGGACAGTGACCACCCTTAACGCCAAGGTCAAGGAGTAACCCCTTCGCTTGATCCCTAGCAGACTAGCCACTCAGGTGACTAGGTACCAGCCGATTGATACACCGAGTACCACAGTACACCACCCGTCTAATGGGTCGCCACGCACGGCAAACACTTGGGGTATTCGTTGTCCATGAGAAGCAGGAAGCAAACAGAGCAGCAACAGCTTCTCATGGAGAGCTCCCTCCCCTCCTCGAGGGAAGGAAGGATCAAGCAGACAGTAAAAGACGTGGGGCAAAATGAAGGGAGTAAAGAACCCTGGTTACCTCGGGATTGGGACACCCGTACTCACCTATAGTAGGTGAGCTCCTGAGGGCCATGGCAATACGTATGCACTTTCTAGAAGACCTTGCCCTAAGAATTGCAAGGTGGAAGAAAAGTTAGGAGTTACTACACATGCTATCCGACAAGTAATTTCGGTCCCTTCAGCATCGGACGAAGATTTTTGTATTGATGCAAATGTCCGCAAAAGACAAATAGGAAACAAAGAACTGGGACCATTTATAGACCAATAGGTAACCAACGTGGCAAGGTGTGGCACATTACGGTCCTGAGGGCAAGAAATATTGGGCCATGTGGGATTCCCTATACCACAGGAACGGAGTACTTTTCCGGAAGTGAGAATCCGACGACGGGAAGAACTTCAGGCGGCAAATGGTTTTACTACGTTTCTGAGTCTCCAGTGTCTTAAATGAGCTTTATAACATCCCAATATGTGGTCCCTTTGGGATCATGAAGACTCTCCATAAGGTTTGAGAACGATTCTTCTGAGTCAAATCGAAGTCCGACGAAGAGAAGTGGTGCAGATCCTGTGATGCGTGTGCCTCCCGCACGGGACCCAAAACTCGCACTCGTGGGAAGCTCCAGAAATACAAAGTGGGAGCACTGTTTGAGATAATCGCCCACAATGTGTTAGGCCCATTGCCTCGCACGGCCGATGGCAACAAGTATATGCTCGTTTCCATGGATTACTTCAGCAAATGTCCGGAGGCCTGCCCGATTTCTGATCAAGAAGCGGCCAAGCGACCACCGTAGCAGAAGTCCTTTTACAGAACTGGATCTCCAGCTTCGGAGTCCCCCTTTTCATCCATTCCGTTAAGGGGACAAATTTCAACTCTGCATCTTCACGGGACTTTGTAAGCTGCTGGGCATGGAAAAGACCAGAGCAACACCTTTACATCCTCAATCAGATGACATGGTGAAGAGTTTTAACAGTACCATTCTGAATCACCTGGCCCTGTTTGAATCCCGACATCAACGAGATTGGGACCAGAAGTTGCCGTTGTTCCTTCTGGCATACAGAAGCGCAACTCATGAGAGTACTGGTTACACTTCATCGCAGATCGTGTTTGGACGAGATTTGCGACTACCGTGCGACCTGCTTTTCGGACGACCACTGGATGCGCCTTTTTCCCCTGAGCAGTATTTGGATGACTTACAGGTGTGGTTAGAGAGCGTTCATCAGTTTGCAAAAGACAGGATCAACATTGTAACGGAACGCATTAGGACCCGATACAATGTCAAGGGAACACATGGGACTTTCGCCAAAGGCTATAAAGTGTGGCTTTGGAATCCTAAACGTCGGAAAGGACTCTGCCCGAAGCTTCAAACGTGCGGGGAAGGACTATACTCTGTGGTAAAACAGATAAATGACATCGTGGTCAGTATTCAACTAACTCCATCAGTAAACCCAAAGTTGTACACTACAATCGTTAGGCGCCTTATTACAGTTTTTATGAATTTTGTATAATTAGATGTAAATTTTGTAAATATTTGTAAATAATTTAACAGTCCCGAAAGCTTGGCCTTGAAAACGGAATTATAAAAATGTAATTTGAAACAAATCATGGACCGAAGAAACACCGTTATTTAAGATGCACCTCGAAAATTACACATCTGATTGTGGGTCCCGAGATTTTCCTCAATTCAGATCCAAGATTTTAATTTTATAATCAATCATTTTGATATTTCTATCTTCACCAAAGCATCTAGGTAGCAAATATATGACTTAAAAGGAGGTTGATTGGTTGGTTGAAGTTTTATGGCGCAAGAGCCACATCTGGCCATACTGCACCAAGCAAAATGTTAAGTAGGCTTTATTAATCATTAAAAATACTTACAGCACAAAGCAATGAAAAAAATTTCATAAAACGTGGAGATAAAACATGAATGCATAACATTTATAAATGTTAAAAATAAACACCAAAATATCATTTTGAAAAATAAGTAAAAAGGAAATGAATGATGGAAAGTCGTTAAAATTTTTAAAGTGACAGGGCAAAAGTGATTTGCGAAAACATTAAATGTGATTTAAAAATCCTGTGACTCTCAGAAAGTTAAAAATATTTCTGTGGTATTTCTCGCCCACCAAGTCCTTCAAGATTATTGATGATGTATGAAAATATTGGAGACGATGTGGATTAAAAGTAGGACATTCAGTCAAGATGTTTGCACTAAAATCAACATGGCACTCCGGTCAATTTGGTGTCCTTTCGCCAAAAATAAGGTACTTGTGCGTGAAACGTGTGTGTCATAGACGGAGGCGAGTCAACCCGACATCCACCCCACGTATAGGGAGGACAGGCCATAGGCCAATGTTATTCTTCACTTTATGCAATTTGTTGTGGATCTGCAGATCTCATTTATTTTTCCAAGTATAATAGATGTGATTAATGAAAGACCTCCTAATATCATTATAATATATTAGGCATTATATCATTATTGTCTTGGTTCAAATAAGACAATGTAGATTTGGCAATCAGCCATTTCATTTCCATAAATGCCGCCATGACGAGGAACCCAACAAAAAATTATTTGGAAATCCTCATTTTGCAAGAAGCGCAAAAGGGATAAAATTCGTATTGCTGTTGGATGCATGTGATTATGATACTGTGAAAGTGTTTCCAACGCACTCATGCTATCGGTATAAATTATAAATTTTAGTTGTAGCAAAGATGAGATCTTCTGTAGAGCGCAGAATATAGCAAGCAACTCAGCAGTAAATACTGAGCAACAATTATGAACCCTATGGCTCACTGTATCAGATGGAAATACTATGCCATAACCGACATGGGCATCCGTGAAAATTGGATCTAAACAGGAATACCGATAGCGATGATAGAAAAAAGGCTGTTGGAAGACAACAGGTGCAGTTGAGGATTTATCGAATACTTTGAATAGATTCACAAAAGAGAATTTCGTGGTATACCAAGGTTAGAAACATAAAAGTGTCAACAGTTTTAACAGTAACAGTATTGAGGTCCGAGTCACTTATGAGCATTTTCGCTCTCTCACAGAATGGTAGAGCGTGAGAGGGCGGGTATCGTACAGTCTACGAAGTCTGTTCGGGAAAGTCATTTGTCTTAAGGGGTGTTTCAAAATAGATTTTGTTTTGAAACAATATAAAGCAGAAATTTTCTGGCGTCTTAAATAAAGAGGCAACTGGTGACAAATATCATAAAGGTTTTCAATAGGTGAAGTACGGAGCAGATTCTTAAAGCAGAATGGTGTGCAGTATCCAGCCGCCGTGATACAGATGATTGCGCCGAACTACATACCATACAACAGTAGTTAATGCGCGAAAGGATGATTTCATCATAAATACGGAGTAGGGAAGTCCGATCGGCACCCCAGGATATTCTAGAAAGTACCTTCAAAATATTTAACATTTTGTCACACTTCATCCGCAAGTATAAAATATGCGGAAGGAGGGTGAGCTTCCGATCAAATATTACTCTCAAAAACCGTATTTCACTCACTACTGGGAAAGGTATATTTCGAATGTAAATATCGGATCCGGGTGAATGATTCACTTCCGGCAGAAGTGAAAGCATCTGCTCTTCTCAGGTGAGATTGTGTGCCCATTGTTGTTTCACCATGCTTCTACCTTATTAACTGCATTTTGTAATTGTTGTTCTATGAGATTCATGTTGCTACCTTGGCATGAGATCTGCAGATCATCGACATAAAGGGTTCCATTACAGATGAAGGCAAATGATTAAAAATGTGGCTCAGGTGAATGATAAAAAGTGTGACACTGAGAACACTTCCTTGTGGAACTCCCTCAGCTTGAATAAAATGATTAGAGAAAAAGTTACCAATTCGAACACGAAAAGTACGTTTTGATAAAAGTTTTGTAAGAATATGGGCAAGTTACCTCTAAACCCAAATTAAAAAGTGTTGAAAGTATGCCGTAACGCCATGTACTGTCGTATGCCTTCTCCTTGTCGAAAAATATGGAAACTAGGTGGTTTCTCCTCACAAAAGCATTGCGTATTTGGGTTTCCAGTTACGCGAGGTTGTCAAAAGTAGAGCGACCTCTACGGAAACCATTCTGCAACGGGGAGTTGCATCCTTGTTTCTCTAGTTCGAAAATTAGACGAGCATTGACCATGCGCTCGAAGGTCTTACAGAGGCAGTTTGTAAGAGCAATCGGTCTGTAGTTCAGAGGGACAGATGGTTCTTTGCCGGGTTTTAAAATATTAATCACAATAGCTTCACACCATTGTGAAGGGTATTTATGCTCAATCCATATTCTGTTAAAAAGCAGTAACAGATTGGAAAGGGAAATGGTATTCAAATGGCGAAGCATCTTATAAGTGATTCCATCTGGCCGAGGACTGATATCATGGACTTGAGACAAGGCCATTTCCAATTCAATCATCCTGAATTCACAATTATATGGAATGGTACTTCGAGCTTTAAAGTTCAAAGACAACCATTCTGCGTTATTCTTAATTAAAAGAAATTCAGGGCTGTAAGAATTAGTTGCGGAAACTTGTGCAAACGCTTGGCCTAGAATGTTAGCAACGTCTAATGGGCTCGAATACATCATATTACTAGTTTGTAAAGCAGGAATAGAAGTTTCGTTATAGATACCATTAGCGGCCTTTATCCATAAAAGTTTACTGGATGTGATGGATGAAACAAATTTTGTCCATGATTCTCTTTGACTGCGGCCCCGAATGCGGCGAACTAACTCTTTGGATCTTTTAAAAGCGATCAAATTCTCAGTCGTAGGGTACATTCTAAATTGATTCCAGAGTTTCTTCTGATTCTTATGACTGTCGCGACAAGCTTCATTCCACCACGGTCTACGAAATTTTCTTAGACGTAGGGATGTTTTCGGAATGGTAGTGTTCGTGGCGTTCATTATCGTATCAGTGACATTTTGTACTGCTTTCGAAATATCTGCATCACTGACCATAGCTTCATTGATAACTGCTAGTTGTGAAAATGCAGTTCAGTCTGCCCGCTGGAATAGAAAACGCCGAAGACATATAGCCGCACCGCCGCTATCATTGTGTGAGATTATTAGTGGAAAGTGGTCGCTATTGTGCTGATCCTCCCCTACTGTCAAATTCAACATCGGTAGCAGTTCAGGAGAGCATAAGACTAGGTCAAGACAGTGTGGGCGCATGGAAGTATGTTTGCTCGTCATTATTGAGCAGACACAGTCAGTTATTAGCAATAAACTGTTCGGTCTGTTTCCGGCGAGAGTTTGTACTATCTGAGCCCTATAATGTACTATGTCCATTGAAATCGCCAAATAAAATGAAGAGTGACGGAAGTTGGTCTACTAGATTGTCCAAGTCTTGCTGATGGATGATATCGTGAGGCGGAAGATAAATACACCAGACTGTGACCAAAGATCGTATATGGACCTGAAGGGATGTATGGAAAGTAAGAAGGTGTGTTCGGATAAAAATTTGAAGTGAAAATACAGACACCTCCAGAACCATGAGATCCAGTGTCTGTATTCTTCCGAACACAGCTATATCCGCGTAACTTGATGGGAATGTTGCGTGTCAAGAAAATCTCTTGAACACCGAAACAGACAGGATGAAATTCGTTTAAAATGTACTTAATGTCAGGAAGAAAGAAAGGAAGGTAGAAGAAGGAAGGTAGCCATTAAGAAATAAAATTTGGCAGAGAACGATTACAGGCATAAGCTGGAGTCGCTTGGATTTCGCAACTCACCTCCAGGTCATCATCATCCTCTGATGGATGCAATGCAATGTCTGGGCTATTTAAAGTGCCACCAAAAATGGATGGTACGTCCTTGTGGACCATACCTTTCTTCGCTAGCCCCAAGGCAACTGAAATTTTTGAAGATGTTTTAAGTTTTAATGGGAGTTCTGCTTTCGAAATGCCATTTTTCGGAAGCTTTAGCATCAGCGAGCTCTTTGTTTTTTTTCTTTGGTACTCTTTTTGATTTCGGGGGTTCCAATTATGGAATATCTTGATTACTTTTTAAAGATTCGTCAGAATCAGAATCATATATTTTTTTAGGGCTATTAGTTTTAACAGATCGCTTCAAGCAATTTTCACAAGAACAGCTTGAACAGAAATCTTTTAATACAGCCGAAGCATAACTACCAGGAGCAGGGGCCTGAGATTCAATTTTACGTCTGGATTCAGGATAAGTCATATCTTCTTTTATTTTTAGAGTTGTGACCTGTTTTTCTGCCAGCGTGGGCAAGAACGAGCATACAAATGGGGTTCGCCATCGCAGTTCACGCACTTTTCTTTTGCGTTGCACTGCTGGCTATCATGCCCTTTTTCAGCACAACGGGCAGAAGTGAGTGTCCCGCAGCATTTAATTTTCGAGTGGCCAAATCGCTGGCACTGAAAGCACCTCAAGCAATTTGGTATAAATTGCCGAACAGGTAACTGGATATATCCTGCATAAATATATTCAGACAGTTTAAGATTATGGAAAGTGAGTACGAAATGTTTTGTTGGGAGGAGCCTTGTTGCCCATCACGTCGAATCGAAATTTGCCGAACATGAGTCTCTCCTTGCTTTTTAAGTCCAGCGGATGTCTCTTCTAGAGTAACATTAAATAATTCTCCGCAGGTTATAACGCCTTTGGAGAAGTTGAGAGATGAACGAGGACTCATCGATATTGTGATATTTGCAAGACATTTCAATTTCACCAGTTGTTGGGATTGCTTTTTGGAATCTACCTCCAACAACAAGTTACCAAAACGGATTTTTTTAAAAAGATTTCACCTCTTCGACGGTCGCAAAAATTGCTTTTCGAACTAGGAAAGGAGATACATTATGGAAAGTGTTCAGATATTCGTTTTATTATTAAAAAAAGTATCAAAATTATCAACATTAACAACTTTAAATACTTTATGCCCACTAAAGGGAGATTTTCTGAAGGAGCCCATACGATATTAAAGAGGATTTGGGCCCGACGGCTTACCATAGTGCTAATCGGTACCTCTACGCTGGGAGTCACTTCCGGGGACAGTGACCACCCTTAACGCCAAGCCCAAGAAGTGACCCTTTCGCTTGATCCCTAGCAGACTAGCCACTGAGGTGATTAGGTACCAGCCGATTGATACACCGGGGACCACAGTGCAAAACCCGTCTAATGGGTCGCTACGCACGGCAAACACGTGGGGGTATTTGTTGTCCATGAAAAGCAGGAAGCAAACAGAGCGGCGACAGCTTCTCATGGAGAGCTCCCTCGCCTACCCTCGAGGGAAAGAAGAATAACTGCCAAAAGCAGAAGACAGAGGGGAGAATAAACCCGAAGGGAGTAAAGATCCCTGGGTACCTCGATACTTATTTTCCTGACTTCAATTCCCTGATCACTGATCTATTCTCAAATTGTTACGATGCCATTTCTGCCAAACTTCCAAAATAGGGGAAATTTACAACACGCTGTTCCGGAACTTCAGAGGTTTGACATAAATAAAGTTTCCGAAAAAAAATTGTAATTAAAAAAATGAGCTATTGGGCTATAGAAACGAAAGAAAAAAAATTGAAGCAAAATTAAATACATCCAAACAGAAATTTTTGTGAAGAATTACTAAACAAGAATGATCACATCTTACGATCCATATAAGCGAGGTCAGCAATATACCCCTCATCAAGCTTTTGAAAGTACTATCCATATAATTCTAAATCAAAGTTTTTAGGTGTGCAGAAATTAAAATTGGAATTATTTTGGGATGGATGAATGAGGTGAGATAGAAATTGAAATGTCTTTGTGTGGAGGTGACTGAGTCATTGCAAAGGGGCTGGAATGGCAACTGCCATTTACAAAACTGATCCGGATGGAAAATCCACAGCTATCATCTTATTCTGAACAAAAGTATGACTGTTAGCAAACCGGCAGCTTTCATATCAAGAAAAAGTTACATTTCTTGAGAACGCGTATCATGCAAATGAAGAACGAATAAGTGACAGGCTGAATTCATCTTCCATGCACATAACAATATTTTCAACCGATGTTTATTTCCAACCATTCGTATCACGGAAATAAGTGTCCACCACTCGCATCAATCATTCGTTAAAAGTGAAAATAAGATTAACAGCGAAGCAAATAATTATACGATTCATTTGGTATCGGATGTGAAGAGATTTAATCAAATCAATAATTTGTAAGGGAACGTTTTTTTCTTTTTTTTCTTTTTTTTTTCTTTTGTCTCAAAATTCAGATTTATTGTCAACACAGTAATAATGTTCTAGAATAAGAAACGAGTCAACTGCCATCTAGGAATCGCTCTTTTTCGCAGCAAAATTTAAAATGTACATATTTTTGCCATTTTTAAATCAATTCGTTTCTTATCCAAACCCAATGTTATAAGCTGAATTCTGTATTTCCTTACAAGATTGTGGCTCATTTGCATACAAGACAGCTGTATATCATTTCTGCGGTAAAATTGAACGTATTCCGTAGTTTTTATTTCCTTCCTTTCGTTTTATCTTTTAATTTTATCTAACAAACTCATCAGTCCTCTAAATAGGTTATTCATTTTCACCCAACACCCATCAGACAGATTTTGGAAATAAAAAGATCTCCTTTCAAATATTTTGCCTTTTGTTTCATTTCGAGGAAATGTAAGATAATTTGAAAATATTCTTTATTTTTTGATAATTAATAATTTAAAAATTTTTAATGTATGCATATGTAAAAAAAATCAAAGGATTTTCTACCGAGATTTCTAAAAAACATCGAAATTTTATTTTATTTGGCATTCCTAATTTATTCTTAGCTTTCTTGACATCATTTTTTAAAAATCTATTGAGATAAAGCTTTCAAAATGACGTAGGATGAATGGATTGATGCATTTATGTATAGGGTAGAATGAATGAATAAAATGAATAGTAGACGACTTATTTTGGTATTTTTGATTTGAATTATGCGGTTTGCAATAATGTGTTTTATTTTTTATGTCTGTCGCTTGCAAAGGATACCATTTTATGCCTGTTTATTTTTATATTCTGATTGATGTGTGTTAAGTGACAACATATTGAAATCATTTGAATAACAAACATCGTATTTGAATTAATATAAAGGTAATACACAACATCATTGAAACGAAAAAAGCGATTTTTGCAGTCTTTTATAATTAATTGACGAATGGAATTAAAGAAAAAAAATAAAAATCAATTTTATTTTATGTATTTTTGTGACAAGAAATGCTGATAAAAAAGAAAGAGTTTTATTGAGCAAAATGAGGAATCGTTGTTACCCTTCAAGGATCTTTCAAATACATCATGGGATCAATTGTAAGAGTTAACTGCATTTTCAATGAAATATTTTTTAAAAATAAAATATTTTTTTGATAAGTTCTCAGACTGATTTTATCATCATTTTACAATTAGAAATTTTATGGAGAAATTATGTAGCGAAAACTGCTGTTAATTAAAAAATAATTATTCAAAATAAAATTCAATTATTTTTTGATGAACTAGAGTTGTAGTTACAAATATTAACAAACTACCGACAGTTTTCATAAACTTTTTTTTGAATGTTTTTTTAAACAACCTTCTTTATTACTTTCCGATCTCAAAATAATATGCAGGTGATTCAAATTAAAGTATCCCTGTTTGCGACGCCCTGGCGAGAGAAACAGTCGCCGTAGCGCCTTCATATTTGGAGGATATTAATTTCAGGTAATAGGAAAATTATAGGTGCAATAAAAAATTAGTTCAAAAAGACCGTTAGGTGAAATGTGACGCTGCGATCAATTTAAGATAATGAATATGAATCATGACACCAACAATAAAGGACAGAATAAGAGTTAAAAATGTAATAAACTTTACTGCACAACACAACTTTCGTTACTACAGAAATTTCAATGTCAGTAACAAACAAAAGACAGTAAAAACAACAAATGCAAGTTTCATACATGGTTCTCAATGTACCCACCTTGCTTCAAAGCTAACATATTAAACCGCGTTATAACATGATTCACAGCGGTATGTAATAGATCGGGTTCAATATTGCACACGTGCAAGAGGATATGGTTCTCAAATCCCCCAGGTTTCCTTACTTCGATAAACTTCCTCTTTATTGTTACTCCAATGCCAAAAATCACAAAAGATTAGATCTGGTGAGCGTGGAGGTCATTATGTAGGAAATGCACAACTGATAATGCGATCTTCAGTAAAATGCCGGAGCAGTAATTGTTGAACCACACCTACTATGTGAGGAGGAGCATCATCTTGTTGGAATATTATTGTAGTGAGGCATCCAAGCTGCTGGAATTCTGAAATTATAAAAGTTTCAAAAATATCCCGATAACGTGCTATGGTTACGGAACATGTTGTTTTTTCCTGAGGAGCGATATCCTCAAAGAAAAATTGGACAATCAAAAAGTTCACAGTGAAGCCGATCCAAATAGTATCATGCGGTGAATGCAAGGGCATTTGTTGAACCTGGTGAGGATTCGCAGTGAACCAGATATGGCAGTTTTTGGTGTTCCGCCCATATGAAAGTTAGCCTCATGGGTCCATATGATGTTCCAAGGCCAATTCTGTTTTATATTCATCGGTGCCTAGAAAGTTAAAGCGAACGTTTCACGCACATCGTTATTGGTTGGTTTTTACTCTTGCAAGCGACGGATCTTATACGAGTAGGCTTTACTGATTGCTAAGTGTGCTTGTACCTCCCAATCGTAACATTGCGCTTGTACCTTCCAATCGTAACGTATGACAACTCTAGTTGCCTTGACACGGCGTGAGTACTAGATGTCCTTGACGTGTTCGAATCGGCTTATAGCTCAACACAGAGGTTGCGACGCCTTCAATCACCTACAGTATCCGTGACTACAGTATCCACGACTGTTTTAGCAGCAAAGCTTCGAAACGTTTGGCCATTTACCGCAGAGCACAAGATGTTATTAGTCCCCTATGCAAAGATTTCTGCTTTTGGTACTATTCGTCAACGGATTCTGAAACAACCTCATTTCGACGGCTCCATCTCATTAAAGGGTGAGACGCGGACCGATGAGTTCATTTGCGGTATTCCCTTTGACCTTGGATTTCCACTGTTATATTAGTAAATGTAAACATCTTCTCCTTTCAGCCCTATTTTGACGAATTAAACCCATCCTAACGCATGCGCAAAAACGCGGAGGGTTTTACAATCCGTTGTTGAACAATATAAGAGAAGCGCTTTGGCAGCGTTATTGCTGTTTTGGTAAAATATCTTAAATAGCAACGCCCGCTCCTGAAAAGAGAGAACGATCATCGCGGCATAAGAAAATTCGGAACCTGTAACTCCAGCTGTTTCCAATGGGCGTCTATTATGCAATGTCGAATTTTCATTTAGCTAACGATATTTGTGTGTTACTAATGCAATAATGGAGTTCATTACAGATACCTCGCATTCTGTCTTTTATTACTTGTGCCATGTTTCATATTTATTACCTTAAACCTATCGCAGCGCCATATTTCACCTAGCGACCTTTTTGTAACTATTTTTTATTGCCCTAATGAATTTTCCATTGCTTGAAATGCATATTTTCCAAATATCAAGGCGTTACGTCGACTGGTTCTTTCATCAGGGCGTCCCAAAGAGGGATGCTTTCATTTGAATCACCTTATCTATCTTTTTTAGAATTATCTCGTTGCATGAATCTTGTAATTCTTGCTACAGTTGAGAGCGTATTAACATCTGGCTGATTTAGTTTTTGTTTGGCATCCTATCGTCCTCAATTGTTTCTGCTTTTAATTCCACATGACCTTCTTAGTTTAGAAAGCACACAGGAGCTTACCTTTTCTGTGCATCATTTCTCCAAGCTGGTTTGCCATCACTATCCTCATCGACTTTTTTGTCATTACCCATAAGGGTCTTGCGCCTCTGTTACAAGTTGTCCTCTTTACTGGAGATATTCTGATAACATATCATGAGTTATTGCATTCATTTCTCTTTCAGAGGTTCTATTACGTTTTTCTTATATGTTTCACATCATTTGTTAGGCTCCTTAAAGCCTCATCTGACTCAAACTCTTTCTCTTCAATACAATGATCGTCTTTTATATTTCTATAGTTTTGTGTCCAGGCTGTTTCTTCAGTATAGCATTTCGATTTCCATCGTTAAACACAGAAATTCGGCGTTCTGTTCAACTACTTCAGAAATGCCGTTCATACTTAATCATTTTTTAACCATCACTATTCCGTCAACTATATCATTAATCGTTGATTGAATTTTGCTCGAGCTCAATATTAATAAGACTTACTCGTGGGCCATCCGATGTAAATACAAATTATTAAATGGTGCTTCGTCACTATGCAATATGTCTCTCTTTGTTGCCCTCTCAGTAAGGAGAATCTTTCTTCCAATGAATTGGAAGGTTTTGATCGTTTACAGTTTAACCCCTTTCCAAAAACAGCATCCATTACGATATCTATTTCAAATCTCGAACGCTCAAAAATGAAAAAAATTTAGCACATAGTGGCTGGACTGAACTGGATTAAGTTTTCGACTCTCCTGTCGACTTGTGGAATGGAAATAAAGCATTTGTTCTCACACAGTGAAGATCTTCACCGCATTTATTCAAGCGCCACTTTTAAACAACCGCTTCTTCATTTTAAAACAATCTCAAAAAATTATGACGATTCGCTGAATTAATATTTTCAAAAGTCAGACCGTGCCATAACATTTTTCGTCACTGAAGGTTCCTAACCATCGGATTTAACCGACGGGAGAAAAAAAATCTGCTCACGATCTCATCCGGCAGAGAAGTTCGTCTTAGAGAATCTTTCTGAATTTCACTCAAGAGCATCAGAGTGCGCAGCATGGAAAAGCGAAAGCAGCGCGCTTTAAACGTGACAGTCTTGGAAGCGTGAGGAAGGAGTGACACATCTGGATCCTTTCTCCTTTTAAAAAATAACACTGTCAGATGCAAAACAATAGCAGTTCATCACCATGGAGGGACACGTCCCTTGCTTCAACCAACAAGAAAAAATTTAGCGTTTTCCCATTTTTTTAAAATTTATTTTGACCGATTTTCTCATATTTCTAATGCCTTCTAAGTTACAAACTTAGCACAGCTTCATCATTCACTAAGCAATTATTTAATATTTTCAAAATGCTTATCTATTAATAGATTCGCAATAATCAAATTTCTATTTCACTTTTCGGATGCTGTCTAAAGTTGAGTTTGTGAAAGAAATCTCGATCTGTGCGAATTCAAAATGGCGAGTTTCTCGACTTTCCTCTGTTTTCGAATATTCCTCATTTTAGAAAACGATAAAAATGGAGAATTCAAAGTTGAAAACGAATATCAGAACTAAAAGTAAAAATGTTCAGCCTTTATTTGAAATATGCCAGGGAAGGATTAAATCCCTCATATAACAGAAGAAATTGTCAATCACAACTGGCACTTTCAAATGGAATTGGATTGCACAGTGCCAAGTAGCTGTTGAAGTCGCCGCCAAGCAGCTGACGAGTGATGAGCTCACACAGTTGCGCTAGCAGATGCAGCAAAATAATTGCGAGTTTAACAAAAGGATTCTTAGTAATTGAAAAAAATTACAAATTTTAATAATAGACTCTATTAAGGACCCTATTCTAGCCAAGAAATAAACAATAATACTAGTTTGCAATAAAGAACTTTTGCGCGAGCGAAAAAAACTCATAATCTGCTGTGTCTTATTACTTTAAACGAGCAATTATTGTATATATTGCCGCATTGAAAAGAGGCAGTCGACTCTCCATGCCCGTATGGTCATAGCACTGATCTCCTATTCAAGCGATCATAAGTTCGAATCTCACTTGAGACAATGTCCTTCACAGTCTGTGTAAATACTTAATTCCTTGATTTTATGTTTTCCTTTGTTTCATGTTCCAACAGATACTGGACATTTCTTTCGTTTACCAGACAAGTGTTCTGGACTTTTCTTACCGTCTCCAGAAGAGTATTCCGGAATTTTCCCTGCTAGTATAAAAGCAGAAAATGTGTCAGTCACTGTGTTCTGAGTTGAGTTAATAAATTGGTGCAGCTCTACCTCTCGTGTGTGTCATTGAGTTCCGCACTCGAGTACCTACGTGAAAATAGGTATATAAATTTGTTTCGTGTATGTCGGAAACGGATCTAACGATTTGGATCAAATTTAATATTTGGATAAGGTTTTGCTTTTTAAATTTATCTATAAAGGTGTTCCTGAAAAAAAAGCGACTTTATGCACAATTTTTTTTTATATATAACTAACAAATTGAATAAGCATAATCAGCTGGTGCTTCGAAGTGTGAACAGTGTAGTATAGTGGTCAGAATAACATAAATGACGCGTGTGTTGTGAGTTCTCGGTCCACGGGTTTTTTTTGGTTTTTTTGCTTTATTTTTTTACATATGCATTTATATTTACTATTTTTTCTTTTGAAATTTATCGATATAGGTGCACGAGAAAACGCAATTTTTCGATCCGCCCTCATGCTGACAATGTCATACAGCACAATCACGGTGAAACTGAGCGTGAGCTCAAAAATATAAGTAATGAGAGATACAGCAGAGTGTTTCGAATAACATGTTAAACTAAGTGCATTCATGATTTTTTTTATTTAAATGACCAGTTTATATGTATGTAAGATTGAAAAATATTCATGTGTAAAAGTATGAGATTCGTATTTAAATATTTTCTCCGAAAAAAAAAATTTTCAGAGTGAAGCTTCGTTTTACAGATATTTTATGGAACGATTATATTTTTACGAACACATTTTTTTAATGTATTTTGCATTTTAGTAGATATAATTTTTTGTCAACTTATTGGCAGATTGCCTTCGTTAGTACATACGTTCTTTCAAGTTGTTCTTTTTTCGGCCCTCGCCGATTAATGTGCACTCCGTGGTGCGCGCTCTTAGTCAACCCAACCTATCGTTTCATCTCGAGGTATTGTTAAACTAGCTTTCGTGGCATTTAAAATTATAAATCATAAAATGTATTAAACAATTAAAAATAGAAAATAGCAAAAAGAAACAAGGTTTTTTTAAACATTCACCTTCATAAGTTTTCTAAATTTAAAAAAATCTGTAGAACCAAATCGTAAAAGCATGAAACGATGAAGAAATGAAGTCACAGCATTTTCTAATCAGTCGTTAAAAATTAGAAACACGTCATGAATGTAATTAAAATTCCAATTAGCATTCACACTGTTGCAATTTTATTTCTTTCTTTTAGTGTATTAATAAATGCGTGTTTTAAAAACTTTCTCATTTAATGAAGTTTTTCAATCCTAATTTCGATGTGCATGAGTAGATTTTACGAAATGGTGAAACTTAATTCTTGAGATCGATCATTTGTGTTTCAAAAAGCATTGCTGAAATTTAAGTTGAGTATTTTTACCGAACAAGAAATTCAAATTTCAGAATATTACTTTTTTTGTAATGATTTTATTAATATGATTAAGTTCTAGTTGCTTTATAAGTGTTGTGAACAGAACTTTCTTACATACTTTTTGTTCAAATTTAAAATGTTTTTTTTACAGTTATTTACCTTTTTTGGTTATTTGAATGAATTATCTTTTACACGATGAATAATTTTTGCAAATAATATTAGTATTTCATATATCAGAAATGGAAGAACTTCTAAGCTTAAAAACATTTCTTCCTCTCGTTAATCAAAAAGTGCTTCGCTGATACTTCGAACAAAATAAAGCGGAAATCTTTTCAGTGAAACTCCGTAGATCCACCACTCGGTTTACAATACACTGACTCGACAGAAGGAGTCACGAACAAACAGGTCCGGGAAGCTGCAATGGCTGCGGCTGTCTCGTGTGTTTTAAAAGCAAACAGATGCTGCCACACAAAAGAGTGCTATTCGCATTCTTTGGAACAATTCCTCCCCTCGAACATGAAGCTGTTGTTTATAGTTCCATTTTAGGAAGCAAGATGCATCTTCACTCTTACTCCGAATCCGAAAAACACAAACTTGGGAACGACCTTTCCGAATTTGTCGCAGCCTAACTTGCCTCGCCACATAAGTCTTCGTTTACTCTGCCATTCTGTGGATTGAAATGTTTTCAACTCGTAAAAGCAAAGTGCTTCACTCTCTGGCAATTCTGCTAGGTTTATGTATTAGTAAAAGAGAGTTTTTTGTTGAAAGGAAAAGAAATGCTTTTGCACATTTGTGAGTAAAAGGACGGATTCAGTGCTGTCGGAGTGCATATGGCAACAATATCGACGCCGAGCGTTTGAGCTGCAGCGACTCTTGATCCACAAGAGAAAAACAGTGAGCACGAATTAGTAAACTTTTGAGAATCAAAACATTTCCTTCACAGCAATTTAAAACTGAATCCGAAACTATAAATTACAAAAAAAAAAAAAAAAAAAAAAAATGTTTTACACACTAAACAACATATCTCTACTTACAATAGTGAAGAATAGGTGAGTATTTAATTAAAATTTTAATTCATTAAGAATGTCATAAAATATTTGTGTCTTTTGGAGATAACTTTCAAAAAATTATTGTTGCGTAAATACTTTTACAACCATTTAAAATTCTACATATTTTTTAATGATACTAATTTAGCTGCCGTGCACATTTTTTAAAGTATTTTTATACGTAATTTTCAATAATACATTACACTGTTGACTCGAATAAAATTATAATCATTTCATCAAATATTCAATCGCTTGATTTTATTCCATTATTAAAGACTCAATCAGAAAGTTTATTCTTCGTAGAAAGATTCCTTTTATTATTTGCGCAGTTTACTTGAGGAATAAGTTAGTTAAGTAAAAGTGAGCGAAATGCGCACACTGCGATTAAAATGTATATTATTTAAACAATTATATTTTTAATGGCACTATGATGTCACACATTAGGAATTTAATTAAAATTAAATACAACTATTAGTCCCCGAAAACGATCTGGTAGTCAAAGTCGGCTAGCCTTAAATGAAATAAGAAAAATCGATGCAATTGTTTGATGTCATTGTTATGAATCTGTGAGCAATTTGGAAGCAATTGTGACGGAAAATTGCATGTACGCTATAGCCTTCAAATTAATGAATCATATCAATTTTTTAATATTACGAAACTTCCTCAAGTAATGGCTGGCTTACTCGTGGTCTTTCCGTCATATATTCAAAGCAGTCAACTGTGAGCAAGAAAGAGGATACTTTCAGTAAGTAGTCTGATGCATTGTGCAGAGCGGCGTCAGTAAGACCCATCGTACAAATTCGAATGAAATGGAAAACAAAACTGACAAGGAGTTAAAATAAGCCTAATTTAGAAATTTTCAATTTTAATTTTGAATCAATACATTTATTTGTATACTCATTAACTATTTCATTTCATTATCGCTCAATTTTTAAAAAATGTTGATGAATAAATATCAGTGATGAGCAAATAACATTGTGATTACATAAATATATGCCAAAAATAAACTTCCATTTCCATCAAAGAATAAAGGATTTACAAATAAATCGCTGGCCTATTTTTGTATCTCTTTAATATCTTAATTATATTTTCCTTGTGAGCTCTGAATCCGAGAGAAAGGTGGCGAATCGGTTGACTCCTAATGCAATGCATAGAGTAGTGATGAGAGAAAAGGGATCACTCGAAACTAGCGAGGCTGCCAAATATAAATTTGTTATAGGAACGTACTTGAAAAAAAAATGCGGCTCCTTCCTAGGTCAGAACTGGACTCCTTGTCTCTAAATTTTGAGAGACCTCAAAAGAAAAGGAAATCCTTTCATTTATTTTTACTCCGACTCTAAACCACAAATGCATATTCGAGAAGCAGAAGCGTCTCACTTCAGAATTGGAGTCACGATTTGCGTCCGGCTTCGCTACGCAGCATGACAGTAGAGAAGCATTCCCTATTGTCTACTCGGGTCTATTGGATCTCACATCTGACAGAAATGAACACGTGTTTGTTTCGAAACCAAGTGCGAAATTTAGGGGTCCCCGCCCCCTTCATTGTGATTTTGAGCTATGGCATCCCCACAGAAGCACTCCGTAAGGCAAATATGCAGATTACCTCTGGCAGATTCTGTCAAGGAAAAAACATCTATCCACAGTTTCGATGCCGGTTTGGTTAATTACCAACTTACGATCTGACTTATTTTCGTGTTATCACGTTCGTATGCGAAATCCGTTCTATCGCCAGTCATCCATTCTTTTACGCACACAGACCAAAATTTGAAACTTATCTACAGAACGTGATCGTGTTATTATGTTCAGAAACACACACGGATGAACAAACAGACTTCAAGATGGCACATTAGTTCAAAATTTAATGTAAGAATGTATTTTAGATAAAATCCATCTAACTTAGAGTATTTCTGAGATAAGTTCAAAGGCAGGCGACTTGATTCCCATAGTTAATTTTAAAATATATAGAGACATTAAAATATTAAAATCAAATTTTGTAGCGATTACTCTTTTTTTTTTTTTTTTTTTTTTGGAAGTAACAAATAAGAGAAAGTAAAAATGTGTCGTTGCCAGTCTGTTGTTATGATAGATAAGTCTATCTTTGTTATAACAGATATAGTTACTGCAATGTATAACTTTATGAGGAACAACCACTAAAAAATTCGATTATCAACGACACAGAAGAATCTATGGCCACATAGAAAATGGCTTTGTTGTGTAAAAAAACTGGCCGATAAATTAATAGTTAAGTTCGTTAATAAATATTTAATAATGGATCTTTTATCACTAGGCAATCATTTTTAATTTTCAAAGGAGCTAAATATTTAAAGTGTGCTAATGTGTTGGGGATTTTTTTTTTTTTTTTTTTTTTTTAACAAATCGACATTTCTATAACTTTTTATTTTCAATCATAACAAATGAGATCTCGAAAAGGGAATTGCATTTTCGATATGCAACTTCCATTTTCACATTTTATATTAATCAGAATAGAGGGCAAGAAATCAGGTTTTTACAATAATATGTGACGTGACTATAAAAAAAGAATCTTCTGTTAATTGATTTGTCATTTAGATTATAATGACCAAGTGAAGGAAGGGGGGGGGAGCGAATAATAGTGAGAGAACAACATTTTTGTCCGGAGACCTTTTTTGTCTCTGTTCGGCCCTGATTGTGCTGAAAGGAAAGTCAATGTTCAATACGAATACGAAAGATTCTAAAACTGCAAAACGACATTTCTCCTAATCTGCTCCGCAAGTGCAATGAGTTTTTCCGTAAGTTTTCATTTTGGGATATTGTATCGATTTATTACATGTGTGTCATGTCAGACATGCTATTATATTATCTGAAATCCACGCTTCCATGGCTCTTTTTTTCATTGCTTTCATCCATTCGGTTACGTTATACTCAGAAAATTTCTTTTCAAATACCTTGTTTCTAAGCACTGTTTTATTGGTAATCAATTTTTGTAAGTTGGAATTCTCAAAAACAAAAAGTTAAAAAGAATCATTGTAAGATTTTTGAAATTCTTCCATGAAGGTGGCCATATTCAACTACCTGCAATTTTGCATTGGCTTGAAAAATATTAATCCTTAGCGAGGATATTTCTCGTATGTTCCATCACCTGTTTAAAATGAAATACAGAAAACTGTAGGAAGTTAAAAAGACTGGCAAAAGGTAAAATCAATATTTCGAAGATATTGAATCCGTAGAACAGAACTTTTTCATTATATTCTTCTTCTCCAAGGTCTTCTAGATTCAGAACGAAACAGGAGGGAAAAGAATGAAGACATCATATTTGGAATATGACATGCTTTCATTTGATTCTCATATTCGAAGAAATGTTTTTTTTAATGAATCTTACAATTATTCTAAGTATTATAATCGTTCAACAATTCTGTAATAAATGCGATTTTTTTTTTTTTTTTTTTTGCGTGAAAGTGTAAATTAAATGGAGGTAATGAGATACGAAACGAATTTACATCAAATTTTAGAGCCACTTCGTGATAGGAAGAAAATTTTTTCACTAACCATATTCTCAGCAATTTCATTAATAGAATAGAGAAGTTCTAACTTAGCAGTACTTTTTGATTAGCATGCTGCCCTTAAAGGTGTAAGAAGGAAATTTATATATTTTTCTGCCACTCTATTATCTATTTCACAATTAAAATATTGCATACAATTTTAATTTTTGCGTCTATTCGCATTCGAGTTTACTCAAATAGTAAATATACGCATTATAAGTTGCAAATATGTTGTGTCTTGTCTAGACAAGCTCACTGACATTTAAGAAGTCATTTGTGGTTTAAGCCGAGGGTTCGTCTCTTGTTTTTTCCGTTAACGTCATCTAGGGCCAAGAGAACGACTTAATGACACACACGTCAAAACCCTTTTTAAGGGGAGGACTTCATTCTTGCATTTCATTCACTCAACCACAGATCGTCATTTAGACCTGAATCGGAGAACGATCATCCCTGATCCAGTGCCCCCAGTGGTATTACTCTCGACATGGAGGACTTTGTGACCACGACAGATTTATATGCGCGTCCGCCACCACGCACGCAGGGGGTCTTCGGCCGGCGCGGTTCGAACTCGCAACCAAAGAGACGCGAATCCAACGCCCTACTAACCAGGCTATCCCGGCCCAATAGCAAATATTCGTGCATTTACTTACATGAAAAATAAATGTAATCAACCCTTTTTCCTTCGAAGGTTTTCAATTCGCTTCGAGTTCTTATCCCCCCCCTCCCCGATTACCCTAAATCTATTTTATACGCCTTCCTGTCCCCCATATTCGATTTGAATCGAATGGCTGTCCTTACGCTATGTAAACAAGGTAAATCTGGAGTTAGCTGTTTCGTCAATACATAATCAGCAGATGTTCACATTCAATTGCTTTTGCTTCGTTCTTTAGTTTTTGATTTTTATATACGTAATTAGAATTTTTGTATAATTATCTCATTTCAAATGCAATCCTTCAAAGAATGACCTATTGATTCGTTTGAAATTTTATAAACGATTCCTTCAAACATTTTTCTAGAATAATTGATATTGTTTCATATGAATTTATGAATATAATCTCCCTTATGTGTTTCGTCTGAAAAACAGTTTTTAAAATGGCTGAAAATCAATAAAAGTTCGATTTGCACTAAAGCTCTTATTTTTTAATACAATTTGAAAATACGAGTACATTCTCCAACCTAACACATTATGTGATGGATTTATTTAAATCAGAAGTCATTCAGAATGTTCGGCAAAATAAAGGCAGCTTCAATGAAGGATTTCTGTCAAATAAGAATGATTCATGCACACATATAATAAATTATTAGGAATCCGTAGCAAACTCCAATCCCAAAACCTGTTATCATGTTTCTCTTCTGTACATTTTGCAAGAAAATGTTTCGAACGTGTTTGGATACCTTCACTTCCCATAATAAATATTTAGTCTCAGTAAGAAGAGGGAATACGTGACCCTACTTAGATTTTCCTTACTTTTTAAATTTTTTTTAAAAAAAAAAGTTTATCTAGGGATTAGCTTTGCACAGTGAACCTGCCGTATTAAATGGATTTTATTGGAAATGAGAGAAATGTGTTATTCCTAAATGAAAAGAGCGCAGAAAGAAATGCTGTATTTGTTGGTAAAGTGCAATGGATTCATGATCACTATTTAGAGTTTCTAAAAATAAAAAGTAAACTTTTTGTGTTTCTATTTCTATTGAGTTCTGCCATCCATAAGTTCAGGATAAAAATCACTGCCGGGAATTCACTTTTCATCCAACTGCTTGGCAGAATCTGTTAATAGAGTACTTATTAGTTAAGAGTTTAGTTATATATTAGTTATTAGTTAAGAACGATTTTATAATAAAAATTTAGAATTCGTCATTTTTTTCACCAAGTCTTTTATTGATTCAAATAACATAAAGTATAATTCTTTGCATTACTCAGGGCATTTCCCAAACTGGATGTTCATGCCTATATCTAACGATTTAGAAATGAATAATTGAGTCCCTAATCGAGGGTGCATCCTGTAAAAGGTCTCTTGTTGGGAGAGCAGATACATCGTAGGCATGTACAAATGTGCATGCCGATCGTTCACGAAAAGTAATTTGTTGTTGTTGTTTCGTTGCTATAGGCTCTCAAACTGTTCATGATAAACCAAATCGTATCAGTTTTTTGATGAACACATAGTTGTTCACTGCACAGAAATAGATTATTTCGTTATTTCTTGAGGACCCTCAATGAATTGACGAAGTCAAATGTGTATCCAAGGCATTTTTAAATATATACCTTTTCGTATTCTCCACCGCTTTGTATTTCACTACTCAAATACTGCTTTATTAATAAAAATGCCACGCATTTTTATAAGAATCTCGTTTTTTGTTACAATATTAATTTTATTCAATTGTAGTTTTATACAATTAATATAACTAATATTTTTGTTTTCATTTTTTACAAGCAAATAACCACTTTTATCATCTTACTTATTTACCGGGAGACTGATAAATAATTAAATAGAAATATGCATAAGAACTTAAAATTTCACGATCACTGTTTGTTAAAATGATAAATTATGATTTTTTCTGAAATCACTTTTCTATACCTGCTTTTAAAATACCGTATTTTGATATTGGCTTAAATTCATTTAATATTTGTTTCGGATGCCCCAGTGCTTCGTCAAACAGGACTGAAAAAAAATGAGCAGGCCAAAAAAGTTGCAAAATATTTACAGAAGTAATAGCTTTGAAAAAATAAATGCAATAATGTGAAAAAGAAAATAAATTTCCAAAAACCAATATGAAGAAAGATATTGAAACAATTGTTTTGAAAAAAGAAATCAGAATTTCTAAATAATAGATTTTATGAGGAGTAAAAAATTTCTTTTTATATTTTTTTTCTTATTTAAAATGTTTAGACGAATAGAATGCCCAATAATAATGATATGGAAATTAAGAAATTTTAAATCTGTCATAAAGAAACAAAGCAACGAGCAAATGTCTATTATTATATTATGAAAAACGATACATTCAAAGTGGATGCGCAGAAGAATGACGAAATGAATTAAAAATGACTTCACACGAGGGATTACATTGAGAAACGTACTATTGAAAGTGTGTCATATCAAACTATGACTGAATTCAACTCTACTTTGCATCAAATTGAATAATGTAAATAATGTTAAAATTGTAATTAATATATTGTAAATGTTGAAGTGAATATTGTAAATAATGGGAAAAGAGAATGTCATGAATAGAGCAACGAAATGAGTTTCATTCTAATGACGGTGATGCAAATCTTAAAAAAATGTTTTTAAAAAAGTTGTACTACCTTAACTGATCCCTTTAAAATAATACTTTTTAAATTTTAAAATGATATAAAAATAATTTTTGCGAAATAATGCTTTCGAATGATACCAAAGAATCCAATCATTTTCCTCGAAATAATTGCATGATTGCAAGTGCACTCACCTGCAGCTGACGAATGATGATTGATGATGAGCGGTGATTTCGCCTCTTCCAATTGTTTGCGGGTGAAAATAAATGAATTCTCCAAGAACCGTCCGGCTCGAAAGTAAGGGTGAAAGGAGTTGCAGTCCCAATGAAAACCCATAGAGCTTTATCTTGACATGTCATTGGAAATAGATAAAAGAAAAAAGAAAGAACATTGCATGTGGATCTGAATGACGGATATTCTTAAAGAACAATGTTTCCGCCCATGTCAAATCATTTGCCGATTCGAAAACGAAATTCCCCACATTTTCGCTAAGATCAACAACTTGATGCGGCTACCACTCAATTTATCTTCAGACAATGAAAATTATAATCATTAGATTAGATTATTAGCCTTAAAAAGATCGAAATGGAAGTGAAAGGAATCTTATTTGTAAAATTTAAGCAGCATTTATTTAACTATTGTCTATAGCATTTATTAATTGTCTATTATTGTTATAAGGCGGATAAATTAAATTTATCACATATATTAAATTGTTACAGGATTATTTTTTTTCATGATTATTGTTTGAGAACATCGGATGAAGAGATCAAGAATAAAACTAAAATCTTCAAGGACAAATTGTTAAGGGGAAAAATAATTTCAGATGCTTGCAGGGCATTTTTACGAATGCCAGATGACGATGATTGTGTAACATTTGGGCACAATCGTTCGACCGAATGTAGTGAGCGCATCCTCACTCGGGAAGACTGCGAGAATTTTTTTCAGCGGGAAAGCATCCTTCATCGAACTGAAGCCAGTTGGTTTTAAACGCGCGGTGGGAAAAGATGGCTGCACGCAACTATCGCTAAACGTGGAGGATTCTCCGATGACAAGATTTCTTCCGGAACAACGGCAACTCGCGAGCTCTCCGCACGCATCCCGAGTATTTGCGTCGCATATTGCTCAATTTTTATGCTTCACGGCGTCCGAATCGATTTGTCAAAGGCAGACCTCGCGTGCTCACCAAGGCATTCGAACAGGGGATCTCATCAGATGAGGGTTCAAAAAAGGCCCCCTAACCACGGTTTCTGAAATCGCTGTCGTAGTCGGGAGGAGAGCTTCGATACCTCACGTAGCAGCCTGTTGCTGCACAATTCGAGTGGGAATCGTAGCTTCTGCAGAAAGACGAAATTCCGGAAACAGGCTACGCATTATTCTGTTCTGTGAATTAAACCATTGATTTTGGAAGAAGCATTTCATTCTTTCCAGATCGGAACATAAAATAATGACGCAGTATTATTTCATTTCGATGATTTTTTTAAAACTCCAGAAATACAAAGCAAGAAGGGGGGGGGACCCACAATTGCATACTTAGTTATTATTTTGATTGAAAGCTCATTAATTATAGATATGCCACCAAATCTGACACGTCTTCCATCCAACGCTTTTGAGAAAAACCCAGCATCATTGTACGTTCTCTTAGGGGAAAACTCAGCCAGAAGCACAGAACCAATTTTAAAAATATTTATTTTGCATGAAAGTTTACGAAATCCAAGATATATCATCAATGGTTTCTTACCTCTTCCCATTCCAACCACTCTCTGTTTTTGGAAGAAGAAAAATTGAAAAAGATTAATCGTTCCGCATTCTCTTCATTAAAAGCCGACAAAATTTCGCAATCTCAACCATTGTATCGATTTGATTTACTAATTTCCTTCACCGACTAACCATTTTGCCACTTATAAATAAAATCAACCAACCAATATGCACTACATTTACTACGCACTAACCGCCTCTAGCCGACCAGTTAATTTGCTGGGATTAATGATTGCTGAAAATTTCAATTGTTTTTTCAGCAAATTATTTTTAAGCTTGAAATTCAATTTTGATAGCCTATCTAGGGGTAATGAGTTTTTATATGAATTGGTAATTCGTGAAATCGGTGGGTCAGATATTTTAGGTAGGTCTTGTGGCTGCTCAACGCTATAAAGGTTTTCCTCCATAAAGTATGCAGAATGTTGTAGTTGTTTTTTTTTCTCTCGAAAATATACATGATTGAAAACAGAGAACCATTGATGACGTAGATAAATAAAAATGCAAATGTTCGTGTGCTTAAAATCTTAAATCTCTGAAAATTCTTCATAGATTTGTTTCAAAGTAAAGTTGCCATTCGAATACGCGCGCGCTTCTATGTACTTATTATACAGATGTCAGAATTGTGACTGGTAAAAACATGCTTTTAAAACCGCGCCATCTGTTCGACGTAAGAGCAACACGCGCAATACTAAATATTTTATGATTTAATTTCAGTATTTCTCATCGTTTTATCAAATTGAATCATTATATATTTTGATTTATTTCCATTTTGATTTAATTATTTCGTGTGACATTGCGCTGGAATGGAGCTGTGTCGTTTGCCATAATATGTATTTCGTGAGTATAGTTTATTTTTTCTTTTTCGTCGTCTTTCGTTTTCTAGTTGCCTTTCTTGTTTCTTTAGTGCAGTTGGCAGTTGAATTGAGTTGATTTTCATTTGAATTCAAACTGTATCCTGATATCGGAGCGATATGTTCAAGCGGACTGAAATATTTCGCTTCTCATTGTGTTGAAATGAGAGCTATGTCAGTTGGTCTACGTTTGAATTGGGTAAGTTTAAAAATTTTAAAAAACTGCAATAATTATGCAATAAGAAAATAAATATAAATATAAATCTTTGTCATGATTTAAGCTGTTGCGAAGCTTTTCCGCTTTAGGTTTGAAGTGCCCAAACTTTAAACACAGAAGGCGAGTAGAAAATCGTTTTAAGGACGCAAAACAGGAGAGCGAGTCGATTGGCAATGTGACGTAATTAAAGAAACTGCGACACGCAGAATGTCCAACCAAAATGAAGGTTTCTTTCATCGCATGCTGTCGGTAAATATGCCTGCTCCAACGACTTTCCAGCATTTGAGAATTGCCAATAGCGCCATGCATGCCAATTTCCTCAGTGCATGTCAAGTTCTGAATTCAGACGAGAGCGACCGCTACTGCGATGGATGTATTATTGACACGCGCGGCACGTCACGTGAAAATCGAATTCATGCATTGTTTGCAATGATGTCAATCCCTCTTCATCATTTCCAAGAGATTTATGGATAGAATATAAGTCACACGTGGTTGAAGATATTTTCCATCATATATGAAAGGAAAATTCAAATATAAACATGGGTTTCACAAGCGTTGATAATAATAGAATATTTGTGCTTAAAATCGCGAACAAAGTTCTTAATGAATTGGAAATGCCATGACCGAATCAATCTGTTGTTGCTTGGTGCGATGGAGAATAAATATTCGATAAAGAATTGAATGAAGTGACAATAAGAGTAATCTTTTATTGTATGTGCATTTAAAGATTCCAAAGCATCCGGCTTGAGTAAAAGACGTTTAAGATCATATAATGCAACGGTCATTAACGGTTTTGGAGAAATCTTCTTAGTTGCGCCAGGAGAAATTAGTAAAACGTTTCTAATGAGATAGATTCTGGCAGCAATTCGATTCCAAAATGGCATAGCCTTAGCTCTTGCGTCCTCCAGATTAGCTGCGGCATTGCTGTCATGTGGAAGAATGTCTCATTCTGTTTTGAAATTGCCATTGAACATGTAATTTATTGAAATTCCAACTTATAATATTTCCAAAGCATCCGGCATGAGGAAAGTAGTATAGAATGCATACTTATTGTTTAAGATGAATGCACAATGGCGCACAAAAAGTCGCTCGAGACTTGCTTTCCAGTATTCAAACCAATTTTAAGAATGGCGATTAGCTGAGTGATCCATTTATTCTTGCATCTATGAGCAAAGACATCGACGAACTTAACAATATTATTTTGTCTAACATTCAAAGCGAGGCAGTCACATACAAATCAGTCGTCGCTGTTGTGGAAGAAGATGTGACTGTTAATTATATAATTGAATTTTTGAATTTAATCAATCTGTCCGGGATGCCACAGCACATATTGCAGTTGAAAATGAGCAGGTTAATTATCATGCTTGCGAAATACCAAAAACCCATAGCTTTGCAATACCACGCAACTTGCCATAAAAAAAGATCGTCGTAGAAACACATTTCTGCAGGACTTTAAAAGGTGAAGATGTCCTCGTTTTTGAAATCCTATAATTCCAGCTGATATTTCATTTCGATTTGCATTTGCAATTGTCATCAGCAAAACCCAAGGCCAATCTTTAGAATTGTGCGGTTTAGATCTAGACTCGGATTATTGTTCGTGTTGTATGTTGAATATTCTAACCAAACAATATTTGTACATGCACAGGCAATGTAATAATAAAAAATATAGTATACCCAGAAGTATTCTGGAAATAAACAGATTAGAAACGTGCTCTTTCTCTTTTCTTTCTTTTCCATTTAACCAGAATGGGCCCCAGCAATGCGTGGCCAGGTATGGTTGGTATGGAATAAAATTTTTCGAAATTGGTACATTGGTTGAAGCTGGAGAATATAACTTTTTGGTTTTGCCTTTAATTTTAAACATATAGATTTTTGGGCGAATAGCTGGTTGTCGAAGGAGCTAGTAAATATAAAAATAGAAAAATAAAATTAAAAAAATAGAATGAAAACTTATTTTAGTGGAATATTTTTTGTTCAATCTCTATAATTTAGTTCATTTTTTACCACAATAAGATGCAGTTAGTTAAATATGATAATTCAAATGAAACATAACATTTGCTTAAGCTGCCATAATATATTGCTACAGAAATCATCCGATGCATTGGACCGAGTGTTTATGGTCCGACAAGTTTGATAATGGAAAACGAAAATTTGTTTCGAAAATATTCCAGAGAACATGAAATACAGGCAATACAAACACAATAAAAATATACTCACAAATCAGTACTTATAGGAATTAAAAATACGAGAGACAAAATAGAAAAAAAAACAATAACATGCATCGTTCACAATAGAGATGTCATTCTGCGAACATAACTTCGTACAGAAATTGGCTTGTTTGGAGCGAACTCGAGGGTATCTAGCCTCCTGAAAGGTTGACATCACTTGGAACTCTGAAAAGTTTCCAGATCTAGATTCCCAATAAATATAGAGATGTTATTTTTCGTTTCTCCAGAACCATTATTTTTGTCATTAGAAATTGCTATTTTTTTTTTTTCGAACTCGTCCCGTAATGCCAAAACCGAAAGTACTTGACTTATCCATTAAGAATCCTGGTAAACTTATCTCCTCAGCAGCAAGATTAATATAGCAGGGAAGTAATATTACAGATTCGTAATAACGTCTCAAATCTCTCAGATTCTGAGTTGCAAAGGAATTAATAATGCCAAGACATTTATCAAGCTTTATCCTAGACAATTACTTGAATAAGACAAAGCCTACAACATCATTTGGATTCAAAAGTAACATCTAAATTCGTTACAAAATTCTAGAGAAACTTTTAAAAATATATGCGATTAAATATATGCGAGTAAATACATACGACAAAATTCGTATATATTAGAATTGAGCATCTACTGGTACTAAAATCCAAGCCATTTTCTAGAAAACCATAATCAATACAGAATTCGCAATACGATACGGAATGCTGAAAACACTTCTGTCGCACGTGGCAGAACGCTGCTTAAAATGATTGCATTCGGATATTTAAAGTGATTAAATGATTAGCGAACAGACAGTGGAAAAACTTTTATTAAAACCTTACGTTTGTACATTGCAGTAAATTGAGATTCCACATCCAATGGCGTTTTGTTCTATTTAAAAAAAACTAAACTGAATTTCTTTTCATTAATCATTATTTCGCTTCACTGTTATGGTCGAATTCCGAGCTTCATTGCCGCAGATGTAAAACGATGCCCAGTAAAATTTTAAACTTTCCAGCCGAAGGTGTGAAGGGCGAACAAAGTAAAAATAAAACTGAAGGTGCCCGCATGTCTATTGATAATGCAGGGCCTTCAGTTCCTCCTGAAATTATTTCAAAAATCCGTTTATTGGGTTTCGAGAATTCTTATTTCCGAAACAATATTTTACCTGTTAAGAAACAAAATATAAAAATAATTCCAATTAGCGTTTTATAGCTGCATCTGCGTGAAAAAATCTATTCGACGAAATTTTCTTTTAGAAATTAAACTGCAAATCTGGATATCTCGGTTATTCCGTGGCACGTAAATGAAGCGATCATAGGAAATTGACAAGATAAAGATTCATGAGCGAATACATTTTTTTAAAGCATAGCTTCGACATGAATTGGAATCGAAGCACTTGAAACAGATAATGTTTATTGAAAGTGCAGAAAGTTTTAAAATTTGACAATGGGTAGTTTGAGTCGATCTTTTGAACATCTTTTGCGGCACTACTCATTAGTTATTTTGCGTAGTGCAGCATCATTTATAATTAATTATAATTTATTTAATTTGGGTAATTTATATGATCATGCCGCTTGAAGCTTCTTTGTTTTAATATGGAATGATGACGTCCGCTTCTATTTATCAGGAGCGGCTAACAAAAGAAACTTAAAATTTTGACTAACAGAAATCCTGTGGAGCTAAACCAGAGATCACTTCATAGTCTGTGTACCACGCATAGTTTGAACATACAAGTCTTTTTTTTTTTTTCTTTTTTTGAAAAAGAATGGTTTTGTAATAAATGTTACATCAGATCGTTATTGTGAACTGCTTGATTTTTTTCTTTTTTCAAAATTTTTCCAATGCGTTCTCTTTTATAACCTGGAAATCATCTGCGGGTAGATCCGAAACCACGAATGCGTTAACATCGATCGGTAACTTCGGAACATCTAAAGGTAGCAATAACGCGGGAAATTCACTTAGATTCCATAGTTCAAAGTTGTTTGTAGAATTTCCGAGAGGAACTTCACAATTAATAATCGTCATTTATGGAATTTTCAAAGCGTTTTGAATCACAGCAGGTTTGAAGTATTTTTAGAATTCTTTTTCCCTGTGTCTTCATTCGCTTGGAGTTCGTTAGATTTTGAAACGGGGACGTCTACATCCTGCATGACTGAAGAATAATCGAACGTGGGGAAGCAAATGCTGCATAGAAATCTTTTCTTTGAAGTTTTCATGCTGGAAGTGTCAATTCAGAATTGTTTTTAATTTCCTTTCGAACCTCGTTTTGCTTTGATAGCGAAGCGTATGCATTTATTTCAGTGTTTAAAATAATCCTTACATCACAGGTTTTGTTAATGCATCGTATGAAACCACAAAAAAATAGTTTTAAGAATATCATTTTTAAGCAAGGTGATTTTTTCAGGATTGAGATTCAAATTTCATAAATATGGTTACTAAAGAAACTTTCTTTAGAAATAAAATTAAAATTTGAACTTTATCTTTTAAACCTCCTATTTACATTTATGCTCCGAGATAATAAAAAAATAGTCCAGAAAGAATAAAAATCAATATTTTTTCACTCGAAATGAATCATTGCACATAAAAGTGCCATTGTGGTTATTACACATTGTTCAAATATTTTTTAAAAACTGAAATTTTTAAAACTTTAAGATATTCTAAATTTTATGAGTAGAATTGAGTGCTCAGTATTATACTAAAACAGTGAAATTGTGAGCTTAGTATTGTACTAAAAGGGTTGTAAAACCTCTTTCAAAGGCAGTCTTAAACTATTGTATTAATTATTACATTGCATTTTGTATAAAGATGCGCCATTTCGGGCACTCCCTTGAATGAGGTATACTACATTTTTAACTAACTGCCTTTTGTCAGAATTGTTGTTTGCGAAAAATTTCAATAATATTGCTGCAGTGATTTGCCGTTACGATATTTCTAAATTTTGATAGTCATATAACATGCATTATTTTAGAAAACTTTTTTATTTCATTTTGCTGCACATCTAATTTTCTCTATCGGTCATCTCATCTAAAATTTGAGCTTTAATCTGAAACGGGAAATGATTTCTTTTCTACTAATTCAGTAACTTGCAGAATCATAAAATATATAACAAGATAAATCATCCAACATCGGTTTTCTTTAAATGTATAATACCGAATATGTTTCATAATATTTGTAATATTTAAAAGCGGTTTTGTGTGCTAATTCTGCAAAGAATATCACTCACTACAATTTTTAAGTTTAATGAGCTGTAATACATTTTCACATCACAGAAAGAAACAATAGTGTTTATAATTTGTACAAACTATAAAAAATATTTTTCATCATTGCTTACTTTTTAAAATATTTTCTATTATTACAACACACTAAAAAAGGATTTAATAACCATGTTTTAAAAAGAACTTTACGGCAAAAAAGTCATATGTTTAAGCCAAAATTATCAGAATATGGAAGGAGAGCCGGGATAAAATATTTGTAATAGTTATGAAAATGATATATCAAATTCATTAGAATAATAAAAAATATTGTTGTAAAATATATCTAAAATATTAAAAAATAATTAGAAAAAAATTCAATTGGTATCATAGATGGGATAATGTTTTGAATTTTTATTGGTCACAAATATCACCTTATGATAGAATATTTTCTAAAGTATGCAGGGAGAAATGCCAAAATTTAGCTTACGTAAATTGAGGTCTATTTTATAGTATGCCAATACACAAATACATATGCTTGTTTATTTGTTTGGTTTTTTTGGCACAAGAGCCATATTTGGCTATTCTGCGCCAAGCAAATGGTGGAGGCAAAGTGCAAATTATAAAAACACACTTGCTAAAATTTAAAAGAAAAACTTAAAAATGATAATATTAATAAAAAATGTGATTTGATTTGGTTTTTTGGCACAAGGGCCATAGATTTGGCCAATATAAAAAATGCGAAGTATGTATAGTATTAAATATATTTAAATCAAACACTGATGCAAGAAAAAAGTGAAACAATAACTCCAGGTAGAAGATGGTTAGAACATGGTTAAAAAGAGCTAAATATGATGATAAAAGCCAACGGTTTTTAAAAATTTAAAAATATTTGGATGGTATTTCTCACCCACCAGGTTATCCAAAGTCAATGGCGATTATTTAAGAAAGTATGAACGAGAGGAATTAAAAGATGGACATTCGATTAAAATGTGATTTCATGTTAAAATCCACGTGACATGAAGGGCACTTCGGTGCCGCCTCGCCAAAAATGAGGTGTTTATGCGTGTAGCGAGTATGCCCTATACGGAGGCGAATTAAATTTGACATCAACCTCACGTATAGGGTAATTAGGTCACAGTTCAATAGTTGGTTTAACAGAATGAAGTTTATTCTATATCTACTGATCCCATGTGTTTTGCCAGGTAAAATGGATGTGTTTAATTAAATTTCTAATGTCACTGTATGGAATTCCTTGGTTCAAGAGTGACACTGCAGATTTCGCAGTAGAATCCGCCAATTCGTTGCCATAAATTCCTACATGACTCGGGACCCAACAAAAAAGGATATCTAAATCATTTTTCAAGGTGTGCAAAGTGAACAGAATTTGCACAGCTATTGAATGCATTTGATTGTGGTAATTGGACAGTGCCTCCAATGCGCGCATGCTATCAGTATAAATAATAAATTTATTCTGAGAGGAAAGCGAAATTTTCTTGAGAGCACAGAAAATAGCAACCAACGCAGCAGTAAACACTGAGAAACAATTGTGCAGACGGTGGCTCAGGGTATCAGATGGAAGTACGATTCCACAACTAACATGTCCATCTGATTTTGAGTCATCCGTGAAAATAGGTGTAAAATTCTGCGGAAACCACGCTGCAACAGGGAGATGCCTCATTGTTTCTCCAATTCGTACATAAGACGAGCATTGACCATGCGCTCAAAGATCTTACAAAGACAGTTTGTTAAAGCAATCGGCCTGTAATTCAGAGAGTTGGATGAATCTTTGTCGGGTTTTAAGATTGGAATCACAATAGCTTCTCCCCATTGTGTAGGATGCGTTTGCTCAATCCATATTCTGTTACAAAGTAGTAGCAGATTGGAAAGGGAAATGGTATTCAAATGGCGCAGCATGTTATTCGTGATTCCGTCTGGTCCAGGGCTGGAATCATGGGTTTTAGATAATCCCATTTCCAATTCATACATCTGAAACTCACAGTTATAAGGTGATGTATTTTGGTCATTAAAACGTAAAGGCAACCGTTCTGCGTGCTTCTTAACTGCCAGAAAAGCAGGACTGTAAGAATCTATTGCGGACACTTGTGCAAACGCTTGACAGAGAACATTGACCACATCTAATGGGCAGAATGCACCATATTTCCTTCATTTAAAACAGGAATGGAAGTTTCGGTGTAAATCCCATTAGCAGCCTTTGGCTTCTTCCACAAAGTTTTACTAGAGGTATTGGACGTAACAGAAGAGACAAAAGATATCCAGGATTCTCTTTGGTTATACCGGCGAATGCAGCGAGCTAACGCTTTGGCTCTTTTAAAAGCAATAAGGTTCTCAGTTGTTGGGTACCTTCGAAAGATGTTCCATAATTTTTTCTGTTGTTTGTGATTATCACAACAAGCTTCATTCCACCACGGTCTGCGAATTTTTTTTTAACGTGGGGAACTCTTTGGAATAGTGGTGTTTGCGGCATTTATTATTGTATCAACGACATGTTGTATTGCTTCCGATAAGTCTGATGTACTGACCATAGCCTGAGTGATATCTTCCAATTTCATGAATGCAGTCCAGTCTGCTCGTTGGAAAACGTAACGTTGGGGGAATGTAGTCGTATTACCTCCATCAACATATGAGACGACAACTGGGAAATGGTCACTATTGCATAAATCTTCTTCAGCAGAAAAGGTCATAAATGGCAAGAGTTAAGGAGAGCGTATGGCTAGATCAAGGTTATGGAAGATACGTGTGAGCTCATGGAAGTAGGTCTTCACTATTGAGCAAGCAGAAATAAACTGCTCAACTTGTTAGAAATAAACTGCTCAATCTGATTCCCAAGAGAATTCGTGTTATCCGAACCCCACAGCGTACTATGGCCGTTGAAATCTCCTGGCAGAATGGAAGGCGAAGGAAGCTGGTCCAATAAGTTGTCAAAATCTTGTTGACGTATGATATCACTAGGCGGTAAATATATAGAACAGACTGTGACCAACGTTTGTGTATGAACCTGCACAGCCACGGCCTGAAGAGAAGTATGCAAATTTAGAGGTGTGCTCGGATACAGATTGTATGTGAAGATACAGACACCGACAGAACAGTTGGCTCCAGTGTCTGCATCTTTCCGAACACAGTTATATCCACGTAATTTAATGGCACTATTGGGTCTCAAGAAAGTTTCTTGGACACCAATACAAACAGGATGAAATTTGTTAATAATGATCTTGATATCAAATAGTTTGGACCTAATGCCGTGACAATTCCAGGAGATGAAGGTACCCATTAAGAGAGAGATTCTGATGGGAAAAGATAATGCGCATTTGTTGGAGTTGCCAAATCTTTGCAACTCATTCAGAAATCATTTTCATCCTGAAAATGATATAACTTTATATCGGGGCTATTGGGCATGCCACCAAAGATGGACGATAAGTCCTTATGGACAACATCCTGCGTCGCCAGCCCCAGAGTGGCAGAATTTTTGGACTTTGCTGCTTTTAGCTTCAATGGGAGATCTTTTTGAGAAAGGCCTCGTTTCGTCAATCGTAATGCGATGACATTTTTAATTTTCGTTCCAGTTTCCTTGGGAGGTTCAGGGTTACTGTTGATGGAGTTTTCAGTGTCTGAATAAGATGTTTTAATATTATCTTTTGTTTTTGTAGATTGTTTAATAAAATTTGCACATGAACAATTAGCGCAAAACGTTTTATCAACTACGGAAGCATGAGTAATACCAGGAGTAGGAGTTCGATTGCTACACCGGGCACCACAGTGCACCACCCGTCTAATGGGTCACCACTCACGACCAACAAGTGGGGGGGGTTGCTATCCATGAGAAACAAGAAGCAAACAGAGCGGCGACATGGAGAGCTCCCTCATTTGCCTTCGAGGGAAGGAAATAATACAGCAGAGAGCAGAAGGCGTAGAGGACTGCGAACCAAAAGGGAGTAAAGATCGGGATTGGTAACCTCGGGATTGGGACACCCCTACTCACCTATAGTAGGTGAGCCCCTGAGGGAACAAATACATATGCATTGCTGTTATTATTAAAAGAGATTTCCTATATTTAGATTAGCATGAAGATATGAGGGAATATTAAAAAAAATTTTTATTCTAGCAAAATCTGTTTCTAGTTTTGCACTAGGCCTAGTTTTCATTTAATATTAATAAAGGTGATTTGTTTCAGTTTTCGGTCGCGTGATTGCCCTGAAGTGTCAGCTCGAAAAGTGAATGCGGAAATGCGAGCGCCCCTTTCAACAAATTTTATTTTCTCCGAAGTTGGCTCTGCGCGGAGTTCGAGAAGAAACGATCCCGAGAGAAACATTCCGGTAATTCATGGCCCATTTCTGCTAACATATGACGCAGAGGAGAGCGCCTTTATGGTTCAATTCAGACTCCAATTTTTCACTCCTTTTCGGAAGGGAAAAGCGGCAATCAGGCCGGTCGAAAAGGTGGACGATTTTCGGAAAGCTTATCAAATTTATTAACGACTAAATAATAGTTTTAAACATCCTTCCTTAATGAAGTAAAAAGGAGACAGGATTATATTAGCTTATTGGAAATTAAACACCTCTTAATTTAAAAAAGAAATGAAGGCATTACAGAATAAATGTATTGACATTCATTGAAAATTAAATATATTATTAATAAAATTATAATTCCTGTTCAATGTCATCTTTCTTTCAGAATTTCACAATTAGGCATCAATGTTTTAATTTTTAAAAAAAAATCTAATTTAACCAAGAAATTAAGAATGCAACTAGACGATATTTGTTCTTGTATTAAAATTATTAATCCAGATTAGAAAATTTAATATTCACGTTGAATATTAGAAACATTAGTGTTTCAGTAGATGTTACCAGAGAATTATTCATTTCCACAACTGTGAAGAAGCGAGGCTATTCTAGAAGAAAAGCCGACTAAAAAAAAGACAAGACGCAGTTCCAGAAACAGTAAGACATCGTTTTCAGAGTTGTCTAATGGTTAGAATATTCGCCGACGTAATAGGAAAAGGAAATTCTATGCTTAGAATCGCGGGTTATGAATGAATTACTTGAAACACAAAGGAAACATTTGAAAAAATAATTGCGAATGTTGCTAAAAATTGTCTTATCTGTTGGAAATGTATCATCTGTGATTCTACCTACGACATTCCTACTACTTAGCGTAATGAATAATTCGATATCATAAAAGAATTGTGACAATGTTCTCCTACCGCTGTTACAACCCATCTTCTGAACGATGACAGTATATCAATAGTCACTTATAGTGTCGGTGAATTAATTGTATAGGTGGCTATGTATTGTACAGGTGGCATATACGAGTGTGTTTCGAACACAGCCTTCCTTCAATGCTTTTTCTCCTCCTACAGACTAGATGGACGCGCTGGTGCAAATCGGTAATAGCATTCTGCTTGTGGATAGGAAACATTCTTCTACAAGATGAATTTTTATCTGCATTGGAGGAGACTGTGCCGCCAACTTATAGATGCACTAAATATAAACGAAGCGCTGCTTTGTATCCATCAGAGGATGAAATTGCGTAATCATGTCATAGACCATCGCTGATTTGTTGAATGTAATAAATGATGTACTTAGGTGCAGGATTTCGGTCTGCTTAAAATTTATTTTAATCAGAATCGACAATTATATAATTTTTTTATGTGCATAGCGCTGATAACAGGCAAAAACATTAAAATATAAAATACTGAATGTATTCGAATGCCTTGAAAAATGAATATTTATGAAATAGAATAGGGTTTCCATCTTTTAATAACAACTGCAATCCGTTCGCTGGCACACAATTCGATTCGAATTTTTCTTCCTAGTGTGCAGACCTTAACAGCACTCCATATACCAACCAGCATATGGTATCTTTGAAATCATTGTGTAGAAGTCAGTGTAATAAATGATTCAATCAGCGAAAAGGAAAAGATATATAATAATATAATCAACACAAAATATGTTGGTGACTGTTGAAGAGCCTCTAACTCCATGAATAGGAAGAAACCTTTCTATGTATAATTTCTGTTTGTGATGACGATGGCTCACATCCGCAACACACCAGTTTAGTTCAATTTGGAGCACATTTCATTTCAGCCTGCCATAGTACAGATAGGATAGGTGTGGTCGACCACTATCCACTTCCAATTCTTCGAGCTGACATCCTTCTTAGGGGACGTCCAATCCCTCCTTCGACTGTAGGAAAAAGGTATGCTCAAAACCGTCAAGTGCACGTAGTCACCGCTCTCTATGTGGTGCAGAGTTTCATCTCTAAAACTGAAGACGAGTTTCAAATTTCGGATAGAAACGGTCTTTGGGTCGCGCATAGATGAACGCATTCACTCAAACATCTGGCTAAATGCAAGAATTCTGGTATACTTAACAGGAAGATGTTCTGTTCCACAAAGCACAAATTATTCTTTTCAATGTGTTAGTGAGCACTCACGCTATTTAAAAGAAATAATAATGCTTTCAGTGTGAAAAATAAATCAATATTCTTTATAAAAAATGTATTTTTTTATTTAATCCTCCGATAAACAGCCTAAAGAAGCGCTGAGATTTAACATTTTTTTCGCCTGTTCTTTCAGACGTCTCATACGACGAGTACGATCACCACCCTCCCCGCTACCGTCCCCAGCGCATCAACGCCCTCTGCCGGCTCACAAGTTTCTCCAAGTCGGAAATCAAGCTCATCTATCAAGGATTCAAACAGGTGAGAAATAATCCCTGTTTCTCTTCCGATCTACTCTGCGTCGTTCTGCAGCGAAATATTTAACTTGAAGTGCGAACTGGATCCTTCTGAAAAGGCTGCCATGCATTTTTAATTATACAAATTTTGTTGCAATACGTATTTCGAAAGCTCGCTTCGAAGTTTTCTAGCCCACTTTGTGGTGAGCTCTTGATTTTTACAAACAAGAATGAGATAATATTCGAGGAAAATGAAATAAAACCTCGAAAGAGACATGCCTTTTAATTTCTATAAAGCCTATAATTAAATCATCACAGACGATTTATATAATGTTTTAAATATGAGAACTCTTTACAGGATTTGTATATTATTATCAAATGCATAAATCTTCATTTTATATAATACGTAATTTATCAATATAATTTTCTTAATTTACATATGAGACATGTGTAAAATGCAAAATACACTACAATAGAAAACAGAGCATGCAGAAAACTTATGGTTCACCGAGCGACGAAACGCTCAGACTCATTTGAAAATCGAATTTATTAAAAGTGGTCAGTTTATAACATCGTCAGCTTCCTCTGGTCAGCCTCAATCAATTTCAATGAATAATATTATTAATTAGGCATAGTTATTCCTATTTACTACGTTATTATTCTACATAAAATCATGGTTTTACGAAATATTTTTAAGACTATAAGTAATTATGAGCTTTTTCTTATTAAATGAGTCAGTGTCAATATCACAGTTCACATTCTGTGTTTTCAATCCATAAGATGAAACAAATGAAACAGGACATGCAAAATCCCTGGGCTTGCAAAATCCTTGGGTTGGATCGCAAATTTAGTTCGCAAATCTTCATGATTATGCAGCCAAAAGAAAAAAGTTTATTTTGTGGCCAAAAAAGGTTTTTCTCTTTGAAAATAAGTTGTTTGTTTATTTTTTGAAATGCCAGTAACGACTTTCCCTTTAAGAGACATTAAAATAATATGATAAGAATGGAATTAAATAGCTGACGTGTAATATCTTCAGCAATTGCATGCGAGAACTGCAAATTTTTATAGGATCATTCTATTACCATCACATATTACATCATAATACCATTGCGTGTATTATCCGCCGTCACTTTGCTCTAAACATTATGCGCACGTTGTTATTCAACAGCAGCGCGCAATTCGTGTAGAGCAAAGAATGGAAACATGCCGTGAAATGCTACTTTTTAAGGCAGTTAAATTCGAAATATCATTTTAATAAAATCTTCTCTTTAAATAACTCCAGAGTCAAAAGTCACAGAAGGGTGAAAGAGTGAACAGAATGGCCAAGGTAGAATAATTTGCATAGGAACCTTTCTTCCTTCCGGAAAGCTTTGCTAGAAGAAGTTTCGAACAGATGAAGTGACTCGAGATGTTGCCATGACTTGCAAAAAGGGAGTGCCCAAACAATTTCTCAACTGCAAAGTCAGAAATAAAGAAAGAAAATTCGTCTCAAAGCTGCACATCTAAGATTATTTTCATGTTTATTTGATCATGTCACAGATCTGGAAGCGGCATTCTCTTCCACGAAGGAACACTCTATTGTAAAAGAGAAGATTAGACCACACTTCACTATTACTTTTGACTTAAGCAACAGTATTTATACAATGTATTTTTATTTTATTGAATATTCATTTATTTTGTAGCTAAATACAAGGATTTTTCTCTGACGAGAATCAGTTTAGATTGGACAGTTGTATATATGTTTACAATGCGCAGTAGTAACATAAATTCTGATTAACTTGATATGATTAAAAACATTTCATATTATGTACTAGAAAACTAGAAAGCATTATACTATTAAATATGGACCATTCCTTAAAAAATATAACAAAAAAGTTTGTCTAAATTTTAAATGTTATGTTGAAAATTGCTTTTGAGTGTAAAAATAATGCTTCCATCGAATAAAGCAAATCTTTATTTGTGTGAAACAAGGTAATTACTTTTATATAATTTTTTATATGAAATAATTAACAAAGAGAGAGAGAGAGAGATGTTTGAATAAAAATTCCAGCTGTATAAATTCATTAAAAATATAAACTTCAAATACAAATATAAATCCATTTTAATTATGGAACATACAGATTATTCAACCAAAAAACAGAAACACATGAATGCATGTAAAATCTAGTCTAATAGTTTATATACGTTTTCAAGATACAAAGGTAAGCATTAAGTCAAAAATGCTAAAGATGAAAATCTGTTCATTCCAAATTAAATATGGTAATAATATGAAATGTAATAACATTATTTATTACATTTTCATTACATCGTTTATTGTAGTTTTATCACATTCGTTATTACAACAATTAAATTCTTTACAGGTAATAACAACTCTAAAAAATAAAAAATTATTTTCAACCAAGACAAGTGCTAATTTTACAATCTGACATGTATAATCATATTTAATGACGCCTTCTTGTCATGGAACTGCTTCAATATTATTAGAACAGGTACAGAGTGTCTTTCTAACGTCTTTTGCTAACCGATAAGGTAATTTAAATTAAAATGTGATAGCAAGAAATGTAAACCAAAAACAGAAAGAAAAAAAATGGAAAATCCATGAAAATGCAGAAAAACATCTAAGAAGCAATGAAAAATTATCATAATGAGCATTCCATTTTGCAATTGTCAAGCTAAATACTGGTATCCCCACCTTTTACATCGGCATGCCATCCTCGTTATTTTATACGATAAAATGCCCGTCCGAGTCCACCCTTCGACATTTCCCCAGTGTACTAGCAGCTTAAGGTTTGTAATAGTAAGGGCCCTTGTTCGAAATGCCTTGACAGTGGAAATTTTTTTTTCCAAGTAAAGGAGTTGACTGCTTGATCTGATTAAGTTCATTTTATAATTCCTAAAGTAGTCATTTAATGAAAAATTGTTTCTGGCAGTCGTTATACTGGCAGATGAATTTCAAATACTTTCAAAGTTATACAAATTATTATCACCCAAATTGTTACTTTACAGAATTTTTTTTTAAAAATTGAAAAAACACATTTGAAAGAGAATCTATACAGAATTTTGCTGTGGTCCAGCTTGCAGGGTTTACTCGTGAGACAACTTCCGCTTATTTTGGATCACACGCTGATTCTTCTTAGAATTTTTTAAAATTATCTTTTATGTTTTTGATTGTTAAATTGTTTCCAAATCAAAAAAAAATCGGCTTAGCTTTTAGAAGTGTATTAAATGAACCAAAGTCTCTATTTTTATTTCAGTGTTTGCACTCTGGGCGCTGTTAACAAGATTTTTTTTTTTTTTTTTTGAAATTCGTGTAAGTAAATTACAGGAATGCAATAAAAACGATTAGAATTCTTCTAGAGAATTTCCCTATCAAAATTTTTTTCTAACTGAAACTTTTGAATTCTTCCAAGTAGTTCAAAATGACATTTTTTCTTCTACAATCGAGTCATTTTCGTGTCTCTTAGACACACGATGAGGCGCGCTTTCTCGCTTCATGTTATTGGCGTTTGCATCTTATTTCGGACTCAACGGGCGAAGAGGTGAGTGCGCGTGTAGAGGGATAATGAAAGATGAGAGGCGTTCATCTATTAACTAACCACTTCACCATTCAGATAATTTTCCATTGAACAAAATTGTAAGGAATTTACACCCTATTCTGCTATTTAATATTTTTGATATGCTGTGAACTTTATTAAAAAATAATCTTATGTTATTAAAACATTCAATACCTTTCTACTTTCATGCATACGAAGTTTAGAGACAGTCGTAAAAAAATTCAACTCCAGATGGAGTCGAAACAGACATTTCAGGCATGACATCTGTCTTGACAAAGATCATTCGAAATAGATTGGAGACATTTCGTATATGAAACCAAATTCTATTAAATTTTGAGTAAAATATAATCAGAGGAAGTCCGTCTGTCCGGTTGTTTGAATATAAGTGAACGCGATAACTGCGAAACGAAGAGAGGGATAAAATTCTGTACACAAATGTAACATCTG